>KN824348.1:0-20766 GCA_000827415.1 Serendipita vermifera MAFF 305830
CTATGGTGCCGAGCTAGTCGCGGCGCCAACTACTATCTGGCTTGTCTGGTTTTGTGGATATGTTTTCTCGATACTTTTGATTGAAATAAACTGCGCTCTCGGTCATTGTAAATTCTGGACTCAAAGATTTGAGGGTTTCCTTGTGATATCCGAGGTCGAAAGCCCTTCGTAACTCTTGGACTCATCACAATGGCACCTCCGATATGTCTAACACATTCCTATTCGACGCCTATAAGTTGACATCCAATTGACTACAATACAGTATCAAGTGGCTTTACTTTTGAATACTCAGATGCTGGGTTTGAAGAGTATATATTCTCTGTCATATATTTAGAGTGACAATCACAGATGCAAAGCCTTCTGTACGGTTCTGGTGAGCGACTGGCGAATGGAGGGTCTGGTATCAATGACGGGTTCAGAGGGTTCAGAGTACCCCTGGTATAAGATTCATCAGTCCGCACGAAGCCGGTTGGATGCAGAAATACTTACTTCAACTGACGGTAAAAGCAGATCCTTCATCTTCTTGGCCTCATCTTGCTTACCGGCTGTTCCGTATACAGACACAAGGCTTCTAATCCGTTTCTGTGTAAGTGGGTGATGCTGCCCAAAGACTTTAATACTGAGATGAACTGCTGGGGCAAGGATGGTAATAGCTTCTTCCAATCGACCCTGTCGTTGATAAGTTCCAGCAAGGTGCACTGTCGCCTTAATGGTATGTGGGTGTTCCTTTCCGAGAATACGTGTGCGCTGTTCAAGTACCTCTACTTCGAGCTGCTCGGCTTCCTTCCATCGCCCTTGTTCACCGTATGTCACCCCAAGGTTCGAGGCTGCTTTGAGCGTATGCGGATGTTCCATCCCAAGAATCCTCTTAGTCTGCTCGAGAACCTCCACCTGAAGCTTTTCTGCTTCACCCCAGCGCTCTTGAGCGTTATACGTCGTTGCTAGGTTTCCCGCCGCGGCAATTGTGTCCAGATGTTCCCTACCTAGCAGGCGCCGACGTTGCTCAAGTACTTCTACATCGAGCTTTTCAGCTTCGACCCACCGACCCTGCGCCTGGTATGTCGAAGCCAGGCTGACGGCCGCTGTGATGGTACGTGGGTGGTCAAATCCTAGAATTCTTTGGTGTGCTTGCAACAGCTCTCTGAGAAGATCCTCGGATTCCTTCCATTTTCCCTCTTTACGGTACATTCTTCCTAGCTGGGAGGCTACTGTGAGAGCCTCCTTGCTATTAGCCTTCTCTGAGCGCTTTATACGCTCTAGGGAAATTTCGAATGCTTTCAGTGCTTTATGATAGTGTCCTCGTTGCCCAATGAGTATACCAAATGCCATTAAGCTGTTGACGTGCAGATCGCTTAGCTTTATTTGGCTCATGACTTCGAGGACGTGTGGGGGTATATACCGATTAAGCTTGAAATCGGGGTTACCTTCGCATGCAGTGAGCACTTGAATGGCCATGGCGCGATATGGAGAGGAGGACGTAGAGTCCATATCCCTACACCATGCTTGGATCAGCGGATGAAGATGAAGAAAGATACAATCATCCACCGAGCTCGCTGTAAGTAGGGAGAAGGAACGCAAAGTACGAATTATTTTCTGCGTGGTCAGCTCGCTCCATGCTTTATTGCCACCAAAGATATTTTTTAGCCGGGAAACTATATCTTGGTGGTTTTTCGGGCGAGGAAGATAAACTACCGGATCCCTAAACGCCTTTTTGGATGCGGCAGCCACGGCGATCAAGGGAATATCCGTGTAATGGAAGAAAGAGATGAGATGAAGGAAATCGCGAGCATCTTGTGGAAGTGCCTTGTACGATAAGTCCAGTGTTGTGTACACGCTACGTTGGTAATTGTCCAATGATGTCGGCCCTGCGTCTTTCATGAGTTCGGCACGGTGTAGCCTGAACAAAGTCAAATATTGTGTGAATGTATAAGGGACGGTCGTATCGCCATTGGTCAAGGATAATTGATAACAGTATGTTCCAGCCTGCACAAGAGCAACCGCAAGGCAGCCCAGCTCCTTTATGAGCGTTTGTGCACTGTCCATTTCTTCTTTTGAGAGTTTTGGATCGCGTCGGGCAGCACGCAACATCAAAGCAAAAGCTTCGTCGGCGCTCATTTCCCCGAGCTCTAGATGATGTGTCGTAGAAAGACTCCCGATATCTCGGTTGCGGGAAGTTATCAGGATTGTAACATTGATATTCTTGGGTAAAAATTGAACAAGGTTCAAGGCGGGATCGTCCGCGTTATCGAGAATTAAGATCCATTGTTCATTCTGCGGAGCGCTGTCGAGCATCGACAGGGCGTCCTCCCAAACGTCGGATTCGTGATCTCCTCCTATGGCTCTTGACCACGTCTGAAGATCGGTTTTGATACTAGAGGAAGAACTCGCGTCTACATACACGGTACGCGTGTATCTGTACATGTCAACAGAGACTATCGCGTTATATTTGACACGCACAAATTCGGGTACTGTTGCAAGAAGTATGAAACAAGCTGTGTCTTCCCACAACCACCCATTCCTGTTATAGGAAATATTCTTTGCCCTGTTGACTCAAGAGTGACGAGATGATGCACCATTGTCTCCCACGACTTCTCCCGAAGAATGAAATACGGTGACACGGCGGGGGGCTTCTTTGCAGGAATTTTGATGCTGCTCGACAAGGCTGGGCTCGGAGTCAATAAGATAGTCACGCGCAAGCCAATGTGCACATACTCATTTGTCCGAGGGTAGCAGCTCCCTTTCTGTCTTGCAAGCGTCGAACAGAGGTCTCTATGGCTTCCGTTAGGGCAGCATCATCAAGATAGACACTTGTATGAGACTCGACGTCTCCCAGTACACGCCAATTTTCCAAACTAAAACTTTCTATTCCTCTACTCACGTTGAGTCGAAGATATGCCTCCACATGGAATAGTCTTGTAGCGAGTTCCTGAGCCACCAGTTGACAATCAGCCGCCATCTCGTTTAATAGTCGAGCAACTCCGGCACCCTCAGCTAACCCATCTAATGATAGTACGTTGGCTAAACCAGAGCCAATGCTGACAATTTGAGCGACACGCTTGTCTTTCCCGAAGATATTACTGGCCTCATTGAGCAGTAATCGAGTCGGATTGTTCGCGCCGCGTGATCCTCCAACGAAGGTTTGTTGTCGATTTTCTGGCCCAATCTTGACAGGTGAAAAGTGAGAAGGAACTGCTATGGTAGCGCAGATTGCATCGACAATGGAGGGATTCAAGCTCGATCCGCGGGACGGATAGGTACGAAAAGCGCGAGGGTGGGTAATATCAACCGCTGTTACTGCATATAAGATACTATGGAGCATAAGTAAAATGTAAAGTTATAGGAAAATGCGTACACTTTACACCTGGCCGGAGGGCGGTTCTCCTCATACATTTTGGTATCAGGAAGCTCGCCCTTTTGGTACAGTATATGCTCTATTGCCTCCTTGAGAACATTTGTTCTCTGCTCTGGGCTCGTCACATCTTTGAGGCTCTCAGGGAACACAGTAGATGCGAGAGTATGGAGCGCTTCAATTGCTTCGTCTGCTGTCATCCTCAAGTGACCTAACATAATGGCGATGAGGCTTTGAGGGATCAATTTTTGTCTAAATTCCTTCTGTTGTACGACTTACGCTCCAAAACCCGCACCACCCATTAAATCAAAGAAGTCGGCAGGGTACAGCATTTCCTCTTTCGTGTCAAGGTCACCAGCTAGACGAGCCATGTACTCTTTGAGTATTAGAAGCTGAGAGTATACACTGGGTCCACCGCTGTCTAAGAAAGAGTTGTGTCAATAATGCAAGCTGGTGAGCGGGTAAGCGCCTACCAAGACTGAGGATGCTGATCCCATCATCTTCATGATGTTTATTCTTCTCATTCATTAGTCCTGACTTATACAAGTAGTCGAGGATGTGGTGAGGATCTGAGCTGCATGTGATGCTGACAAGCAAGAGGAAGATGTTCTATTAATAGCTATGGCATAAATTTATGATCAGTGTGTCAGTTTACTGAGGCATTTATCAGAAGCCAAGAAGCTGACAAGACGAGAGCGCTGCACGGCCCACGGCCAACGCCAGCGACTCAGTAATGGCGGCAATCGCCGGCAAGTGAAAGTGTTCTTCGATGCCTCGGAGATTCAAATAAGCTTGCGCTTGCACCACGTCTATCGGGACCTCGTCGTTATTAAAAAAGAAGATATGAAGGTCCGTTGTGGACAAAATTCAAGTTGGTTTGCACTTTGCGATATTTGAATAGTGTCCGTGAACAAGTCAATTCAAATGTCGTGAACAACCGTGAACAGTCTGTAAACAATACTCTAAAACAGCGTGAATAACGGTGAACAACCTTTTAAAGTGGTAGTTACTGAAGTATATGTACATCATGAATTTTGTCCACAGCGGACCATCATAAGAAGATGTTCTATGGCATGATTTTGCTAATAGGGTGCCTTTCTCAGAAATGAAGTATCTGGTTTCGTTCCATGGACAAGGTTCAAAGCGTGTAACACAACCAATGGCTTAAATTGCCGGATGTTTAAAGGATACAGTGGCAAAGGGTCCAAGAATAGTATACAAAGAGTACGGAGGTTGTGGTCAGGATCCCTTATTCAGGATCCCGTTCCCTCACCTCGAAACCCTCGTTCATTTGTGCCCCGCCCTCGATTCCCTCGATAACGCCCTCTAGAGCCATTACCAGAACGACTGTCCTTGAAGTTCTTTGACCGAGTTCCTCCCTCATCGTCGCTGTGAACACCTCTCGTCCGACCATTAGCCTTCCCAGACATCTTCTTCTTTCCGCGTTTCTCGTGTCCATATCTTCTGTCAATGGGACTGAGGAAACGTATGGCCACCTCTTCCGCAAAACGAACCCCGAGCTGAGGCTCGTCACCTTCTAAGCTTTCGTCGCGTCCTTCATCATCCCCATCATCATCACTCATTCTGCTTATAGCATGATACTGTGATAGATGCATCTTGACGTCTGGAAACGATGCATTGCGCTTGTAGGAGGTATGCTGGGCAACGGCCTTCTTAGCATCGTGCCCAAATTGAACAGAGTCTGGTACCAGAGAGGTGTTCTTCATGTTTAGAGTAAGATCCTCCATTCCCGAATCAAAGGGTTGTGATGAAGAAGCTCTTGAGCTCTGAGCAGAAGACCGAGAGGTACGACGACGGGAGCCTTGATTGGATTGCCCGTCGACCTGCATACTGATATACTCCTTGTTTGCCTTTGAGAATTCCTGGTCTACTTCAATATGACCGGTTCCCGACGACGTTTGGACTTGGTCGTTGGCACTGCCCCACGCCCGTAGTTGATCGCCTATGCCGAACCTAATGACTGCAAAAAAGAACCCCTCATCGAATTGATGGTCCTTTATGAGGTGGCGCTTCCGTTGATTAGGAGTTTGCATCATTTGCGAGCACTCCGGAATCAAGCAGCGATACTTTGAGTGAACGGTCAGAACATTGGACGAGTACGATATATTCTCGCTTACAATGGATTCCCCTCTTTCCTTTTTGATCTGCGCCAGAGGGTCATGGAGCTCTGCTTGGTGCTATATAAAAGTGAGTGTCATGTGCAGATTATAACAATTGTCCCACCAAGTTGAGATAAAATTCCCTTTCAAATACAGCAGTACAACCCTCGGCATTGCACACGTAGGCATGGCATTGGGTATAGTGGCGTTCGAGTTCGTCCATTGTTAGAAAGCTGCTCGGTTCATTGGGTGGTGCACAACTTGGACCCAGAGAACACCAAAGAAATTGAGAACTGTTGGGAGGACTTTCTTCTACTCGTTGAAACTTTAAGTTGCGCTCGGGACCGTCGACATCATATGCAGCTCGATGACGAGCTGGAGACATTGACCGATTCCGCTTCATATATAGACGTTCTGAGACGTAATAATCACAAAAAATAAACGTAAAACGATTGGCGATTTTGGTGGGAATATGTTGGTGTGCGGTACGATATGGTTCAACTCTAAAAATCGAAATCGTTGTTATGCACACCACTCTCGACAAGCGCAAAGTATCTAAAGGGATGTTTAAAGCGAAATAAAGTGCTAATAGTATTGAACTGCATGTTTGATCACATAATGAGCCTAAAGTAATTGTCCATCGAATAGATAGTGGGTACGGCGAGCGATAAGAGCACGGCTCAGGCCCCGTAACCCAAGGAATACGAAGCCTGTGAATCAACGGCCGAGCTCGCTGGGGATTCTGTGTATGGTGAAGCCTAATCATCGTCATCAGCCAACCAGTCTCAAGTAGAAAGGCTCGATTCACCTGTGGTACGCTGGACGTGCCATTAGTATGACCACCCATGTAGATGACAAGAGGAGAATCTGGGGTCTCGCCGGAGCTCAAGGGTCCAGGCATGCTGGGTGTGTTGGCTGAAGACGGGTGATATGATGTCTGAGGAGAGAGGTGTGTGGTTGTAATTGTGCTGCTGACATAGACCTGTTGCATCCACTTGGCCTGCTCAAATGCCTCTTCGAACGCGAATGAGTACTGTTCCAATCCCTTGATACAAATTTTGGCTTCCGACTTTCCATGTCGCGCGAGAAACATCCCAGCGGCATATGTGCTAAAGTGTAGAATATTGGGGTCGAGACGTAGGTAGCCGTTGGAGGTGAGCACACTCGTCTTGAAATGGTCAGGGAACGAATATACCATTGTTATGTACCTACTAGTCCAGCGATTCGTATAGCGCCGGTTAATGCTTTCTCCGCCACCTGTCTTTCCAGCTCTTGAGCGACCTTGTCGTCCATTTCGCCATTCCTAGCCTCCCGGAGGCGGAATTCTTCGAGAGCAGAATGTAGGATTACCCACATAACATGATATTGTGCGTCGCAAGTGCCTGCAGGAAGCAAAGTTTATGAGCTGGGCATTTTATTGACATTGCTCCTACTCACAAGCCGACACGGCGGCAATAAAATCCCAGTCCGCTTGAAAGTTATTGGGTACACCAACAGTGAGCAAGTACTGTGTTTCCCAGGCGCGTAGAGAGTCCATAGCCTGGTGCAGAACGGCGAAAGGCATGCCCCGTGTAGGCACGTCAGGCCGAGCAAGCTGGCGAGCCAAGGTACGAGCGATTTTGGCCATGTCAAGATTTGCTTTCCATGCTTCCTATAACAAGTATTAATACTAGCAGGTAACCGTCCTCCAAAAAAAATTACCGTGTTCTGTAGACATTTTAGCGAGAGTCAAGATATAGTCAGAGCCCAAGAGCGTACCTCTTTTACTACCAGAGCCACTTCTGGTGGAAGAACAATGTAATCCCCCATATATTCCACGTCATAATCATCGTCCTCGCTGGTTATTCTGGTTCAGATCCAAGAGCGGGGATCGAGCAAAAAAAGGGGGTATCTCACATCACGGGCTTCCGCTGAGAAATCTGATCAATATATGAAGGAGTTGCCGAAATGAATGGCTTACCCGCCAATACACTGCTGCGTACGCGTCGCTCACAACAGCCATCCACCAGGCATAGGTCATTTTCGTCCGAATGTCCTCATCCAGTTCCGCTAGGCGGGCTTTGCGGTTAATCTGACAGGGTGAGTAGGCAGTTGACAAGCCAAAACATTGCTTACTTGAAGCTCAAACAAATGTCTGACACCGCAATTCAACCAAAAACCTCGGAAACCTGTCAGATGCATGATAAGCTTCCTTCAAATTAAAAATCAGAGGACCCTTTACCATCAGGGTCGGATGGATTGTCTGTACAATAGTGAGCCAGGGGGCCGGGCCATGGCCATTCAGAGAACACTTACGACTCTGTAGTGGCTCCAAAAGCAGGGCGGTGATCACGTTATCATAAGTTGGGATCCGGTGAATCTTTTCTCCCTCTGAAACTTCGCGGGCCCTCCTAGTGAGGATGCGACATATCCTGCTCCGGCCAGAATTTGTTTCGCGATCGTGAACAAGCAAAGGATGCTCAGAAAACTTGGCACCCCACGCAATCACGGTTGCCAGTAATGCGTGTGGTAATGGGAGAATGGTAGGGTCGAGGGTCGAGGTTGGCCGTAAATAGGCCTTTAATCTCGTTCGGAACTCATTTGGGGAAAGCAACGGCATTCTGCTGTGACCTAAAGCGTTGTCAAAAGAGCTGTCAATGACTATTAAGGATCGCCGGGCTTACAGATTTGGAAATAAACTTCGACAAGATCATTGGTCAGCCTGAGACACGTTAGAGACCATTAAAACTTCTAGGATTGTGGGGCTTACTCTGTTCGCAGATCATCGGGTTGGAGGTGCCGTTTCAAATCGCCCCAATCAGCATCAGAATTCTGCGGGACCGGGATTTTAGATCGGATCAGGAAATTACGGTACCCAGCGACATCGACACCTCCACCAACAAAAGGAGGGACCGTGATAATATCCTCGGGTGGGGAGAACAGCCAGTCGATCAGCTGAAGGGTGGAGTTTGTATGCTGCCGCGTTGACCCATACGGCGGCTCGGCTTGGGTGGGAAAGGGGGTGAACGGGCTGGACTCCGACTGCGATGATAATGGGGTCCGCGTCGCTGCAGCAAGGGCTGTGTATGTGTTCTGCAATTGAACCGCGACAAAGGGACTTTGGCCCGCAAGGTCAGTGTGAACCAAAAGAGGCAAGGGCATGAAACCAGGACCCACTCGGTGGGGGACATCTTTGGTCTTCGGTTTCCGACGACCCTGCGCTTCTCGCTTGTAGCCTGCTGGATCAAGTGTCTGGAGAAAAGTCCGGTCAATGGGGCAGTCTGGACCTACAGATCAAGGCACACCTACGTGCATTCAAAGTTCTTTGTGATGCAGTGCTGTATGGTATATTGGCATCATTCATCCCAAAAGTTAGACCGAAACAAGATCAAAAATTTCCATGGGTATATACCTGGCACTGGAGAAAGGCACCCATTAGGAACAATCTTTCACAGCATCATTGCAGAAAAATTTGTAGAAAAAATAATTACCTTGTCTTGACCGGGTAGTTGATTGCATTTGACCTTTCGAGCTCTGAACCGACAGTTGAGCGAACTTGTACACGTCTCTTCGGGTCCGAAACGGCAAACACGGCCTCGCAACCCAGCGAATGGACGGGGTAAAGAATGTCAGATCTACCTACCTGCAAGCATCACAAGCGACATTCTGCTTTCGGGAAGGTCCCGACGAGCCCAATAGCTGCAGTGCGCTCGAGGAAAGTTGGTCGGGGGTGGTGGGTGAAGCCTCGGACATGAAATCTGGTATTGCTCGTGTTAATTCTCTGTAATTCTCGCCGTTTAGAGCTGAACAGCGACAACGACACGCTCGTCGAGAGGATTTGTTGGGTGTGGTACGGGACCGAAGAAGCGCTCCCTCATTTATTTTATTTGGCACGCCTTTTTATTTTAGACAAGTCATGCTAGCGCGTATCGATCCAACCCTAGATCCTAATCCAGCCTATTAATTGTAGAAAAATTATTCGATTTTTCCTATCAAAAAGTAAAAGCTCAAGTTGATACAATTTTTGGGACAGACGGGACACCGAATACATTACGTATTGAAGCGACTCGGGAGCAAAAGAAAAAGAAAAGGAAAACTTCAAGAAAAAATAAATTGAGGACGGCCAAACTCCTGAATCTAATCAGCAAAGGAATGCAGGTTGATGGCCGAGTGCTTCGCAGGCACACCGTCGTACGGCACAGCCTTGGCACTCTCCTCTTCTAAACCAGCAACCACGGCTTTCCAACGTTCCTTTTCCAAAGGCGTCAGATCTCTCGAAGCCCTCGAATTTCGCCGCGGCGGAGGCGAAAGTGGGGTGATCTCCGGGGTGGGCGCCATGACGGTGCGGAGAGCTCGAGACGCAAACAACATGGTACCCCCACCGGGAGTAGTTGCCGCAGCAGTCGACGAGGAAGCAGACGATGACGTAATGCCATTCGGTAGCGACGCAGCGATCTGGGCCGTTGAGGCACCAGGGCCAAAAGGAAAATGGTCTAGACGACTGGTGATCGTTTCTCCTAGAAGAGGAGGCGTGATGGGTGGCGTCGTTGAATAAGAATGAGCATGCACATGATGGCCGTACCCACGTTCATTCATATGCGAGGCGTCCGCGTAAGTAATAACCTGAGACTGGGATTTCATTTGGCGAGATTCATGAGGTGTTTCGGGAAGCGGGAAATCAGGCGGCGGTTGGGGAGGAGGGATCGAGGCGAGTCCTGCTTGTATGTCGTTTCCTTCTGCGCCCCGAATAGGATTAGGGTTGCTCATCATCCGTAGACGCATTTTGAGCGTGGACATGCGCACAAAGGGAATAGCCGACACAGAGCGAGCCGAACGATTAGATGTAGTGGAGAGACCACTTGGAGACACGGGACGACGCTCGGCATCATTGGCGCGGATCAAGTTTGGGGTAGGTGGTAGTGGGCGAATAGGAATGGGGGCCATTGCCGGAAGTGGAATACTGCTGCTTGGAGAAACCTTTCCAGCAGCTGGGGATGCTGGAATAGTAAACAAGTTGGAAGCTAGATTTGAATTTCCATTGCTTGAAAAACTGCTCATACTGTTTCTGGGGGGTGCTTGTGAATATCCACCTATTGAAGACACGCTCGTATCCGGATCCACCGGAGTAGGCGGTAATGCAGACGTCGGAGGAGGTCCAGCAGGTCCCACAGAATATCTTGTCAATCGATTCACAAATTCAGAACGAGACGAAGCTGAACCAGAGCCACCACCGCCACTCCTCGTCGAAGGACTACTAGGACCTCCCTTTCCAAAACTCGATAGAGAAAGTCGGTGATGGCCACCAACAGATGAAAGATCGTCCAGCGGTGCTGGTGGAGGCGCGACATTTGGAATAGGACGGGGTGGTGGAAATGCGGATGATCGCGGTCCCAAGGGACCAGGGATCGTGCTGAGTCGGCTCCCACTCGCATATGAAGGGTTGGAGACCAATTTTGAGTTGTTTATGCTACCTCCTCCAGAAGACTCGGTACTCTTGAAACTGGGAGCATCCGTAGACATGGTAGAGATACGTTTAGAGAGCAATGTGGAAAGACCACCGGCTTGGAGACTTGGCACCGTCGAGGGAATAGACGAACTACTGCCCGGTCGTTCAGAACTAGAATATTCCTGTGCTGGAGAGACGGCTGGGAAGGGCGGCGAGTGAAACATGGGTATGGGAGGTGGTGGTCCAACGGGAGGCGATAGCTGACGAGGTACAGAGCTCAACCTCGACCGGCGACGCGTCCCAGAAGGAAGATGGAACTGGTTCATCCCATCACCTCCTCCCTCACCATCACCAAGGTCCCGGTGATCCTCCTCCGTAATCAAGTCATCCCGCGACCCCAGGCTCCCATGTTCATGCATGGCAGTCTTCACACTCCCAGTTGCACCAAACGACGAGGCGCTGGAGAGCTGGAGGCCAGGTCGTTGAAGTGGTGAAGGGAGATGCGCACTCCGCTGCGACCCTTCCTCGTCTTGACCAGGCGAGTGAGCAGTAATAGGAGAAAAGTCCAACGGTTCACGTTCATCCATCATCGTGCTATGCGTGACACCGCGTTCATGCTCGTGCTCGTGCTCATGCTCCTCCAGCTCATCGTCATCGTCATCATTGAAATACGAGCGCTGGCCACCTTGACCACGTAACGCAGTCTCCATAGTCACATCACCATCTTCCTCTTCAAACGACTGCTGCGCATCTTCAAGTGGCAGTGGCAACGGCGAGACAATAGGGATAGGCGAGGGCGACAAGCGAGATTCCTCCTCTGGCACCAAGTCCTTCGGTGGAGATGACTGCCGTTGCGGAAGTCCACCACCCGTCAGCGGTCTTCTACGAGGTGGCGGCGCAAGGCCCGTCTGCATAACGGGATTACTCCGCTTGGCGTTAATACCGCCCAACGAGCCAGCATCAATCGCGTCCCAGTCGACCGAAAACGAACTAGAATGGTGTGCATGACGAGGCGTCCCATTGGGCGAGAAGCGTGTCGTCCCAATCGTCGTCGACGACTGCGAGGTCACCGTATCCTCTGTAAACGGTAAAGACGCCGTGGGCGAAATAGGCGGCGACATGTGCGTGATGCTGGGCTGCTGTTGATGTTGGTGCTGTAGCGAAGGTGGACTTGTCGGCCGAAAGAGGTTATAGAGCATCGACTCGCGAGACCTGCTTGGTGTCACCTCTTGGACGACAGAGTCAGGTTCTAGTGGTGGTAATGGTGGTGGGGATATCGGTGGAGGTGGTGGAGAAATGGCGGTCATATGTACGGAAGCTTGCGAGTTTAGGCTTGGGGTCGCAAATGCGGTGGCAATGGAGGATCCAGAGACAGAGAGTTGCCGTGAAGTCGGTCGGTTGTTCCAGAGACGGTTTAGAGCAGATACCGGTCCTAAGCTGGTAGATACTCCATTAGGTTGAGCCCCAGCATTGACATTTTCAATTCCAGAGTCAATCGTGGTAGTCATAGGGAGCGGATTCACGGAGGCAAAAGATTTTGCGGACGCAGGCATATCTGGTTCACTTGCGTGCTCCTGGTTTGTATAGTTGTAGGTGTTTGGATAAACATCTGTAATAGGTCCGTCTCGTTCGGCTCTAAAATACAAGGCGTGAGTAAGGACAAACGTGCTAGTTTCCCTGGTTTCACATACTTTTGCAATAGCACCGCATTCTTCACAATTTGAATCCAACGCTGCATGGACGTAGAATCGTGCATTTGGAGGAGCCAGCTGGTCGGGCCTAGATCCTTATTGCTCGAATCGACACCATTTCCACCAATTTTAAGCACAAATTGTCGACCACCACCAACTTCCTCGTCCGCCACATACACGATAGACTTTGTGTGAATCCGCATCCTTTCCAATTCTCGATCGTCAGGCGCGCCCGCTTTGAACAAGTGCAAGTGCGCCTCAGTGCGGCGCGGGTTCTTGTGTTCGATGCTAGTGATCACAATGTAGCGCGTTTTCCATTGTTTCGAGCGAGATAGGATGAGAAATGGGGATGGGGATGCATGGTATTTGAGAAGGTGAGCCGAGTTTTGTACATGAGTCTGAATCGACGAGAGCGTGCCAGGATATCGTGGTAAGCCCGATTTGATGGGCCCAATAGTCGTCGTCTTGAGCATGCTCCCCCTTGATTTGCCCGAGTGAGTCTCTGCCGGGGCTGGGCGATGTTGGTCGACAGAGGTGGTGTCCTTGTATTGATGTGGCCCACTTGACATGACCGCTGGTGCGGTATAAAAGTTTGTATTTGTATTTGTGGTTGCGTGCGAGAGGCCGACGGCCTGGGCAGCAGCATCCCTGAGGCGCTCGCGAGCTTCGCGTTCTGCCGAATCTTCTTCAGCGTACTCGAGGACGGTTGGCGGGGGGTAAAAGCCCCCAGTTCCATTTGCTGATATTTCGAGAACAACGTCGTCGAAGATAGAGGGCGTGTGTTTATTGAGACTGCCCGAATATGAGGGAGATTGACCGTGGCTCGAGACAGTCGACATTCGTTTCCGCTTGTTGAGACGAAAGCCCAACGCATCTCCAGCAGTTTGAAGGATGCTATTCCTGTTTCTTCGCGAGTTCATGCCTGGCGCTTGATGGTTGTCCATTGACCTGTTCCTGTCACTACTCAAGCTGTCGTCTTGTTCGTCTCCGCTCCTGTTTGCTCGCTAATAAAGCTCGAGAAAACGAGCGAAGATGATGTTTGAGAGTCGAACGTAGAATAAAGCTGGCGAGCTAAGCAAGTAGCGGCGAGGTGTTTGTTAGCACAAAGCAGCAGCGAAACCAAGGGTCTACGCCAAACAAATGGGCCACCTTTATTACTCACCAGAGTCAGTGTCCTCGACGAAGCAGTTTGATGGCCAAACTCGGTAGCTATTCAAGACCCTGCCTGCCTTCCTGCCTGGCTCGACCTCGGTACTCTTCGGGCCAAGGCGCGAAATGAAAAACAAAAAATAGCTTTGATACAAAAACGACCGATGTATCTTTTTTATTTTATTTTTATTTTTTAATAACGACGAGGTCTTGATAGACGTGGTGCAAGGACAAGCTTATTTAAATTTCCGAGGCATCGAAGAACACTTTCACTTGCCGGCGATTGCCGCCATTACCGGGTCGCTTTGGCGTGCCTGAGTCGCTAGTGTTCGCTTCACGATTGCCGTAGAAACTAGTGGGTATATACACGATATTAAAGTAAAAGAGCCCTTGTCTCCTCAGCTTCTTGGCTCTTACCCAGCTGATCGTATACAAACGCAAGATCCTCAACGTATCGCTGGGTATCAGGATGCCGCCGACCCAGGACCTTCAAACTGAGTGGAACAGCGGAAGCGAGAAGAGCTGCATCCTCTTCCCATCGATCTTGTTTGCCATAAGTCGCTGCCAGGTTTGCGGCTGCTCGGATGGTATCCGGGTGCTCCATCCCAAGAATCCGCCTCCGCTGCTCAAGCACTTCCACCTCGAGCTTCTCAGCTTCTTCCCATCTACCTTGGTCCGCATATGTCCTCGCTAGGTTTGCAGCCGCGAGGATGGTATCCGGGTGTCCCATCCCCAGAATCCGGCTCCGCTGCTCAAGCACTTCCACCTCGAGCTTCTCGGCTTCTGTCCACCGTCCTTGGCCTCCATATGTTCCTGCTAGATTTGCAGCTGCATGGATAGTATCCGGGTGCTCCATCCCCAGAATCCGCCTTCGCTGCTCGAGCACTTCCACATCGAGCTTCTCAGCCTCGGTCCACCGCCCTTGGTTGCGGTATATCGACGCCAAGTTTGCGGCTGCTTGGATGGTATCTGGATGCTCCATCCCTAGAATCCGCCTCCGCTGCTCGAGCACTTCCACCTTGAGCTTCTCAGCCTCGGTCCACCGACCTTGGGCATGATATGTCGACGCCAGGTTTCCGGCTGCTCCGATGGTATTAGGGTGCTCTATCCCCAGAATCCGCCTTTGTTGCTCGAGCACCCCCACCTGGAGCTCCTCAGCTTCGGTCCACCGTCCTTGGGCATGATATGTAGACGCCAGGATTGCGGTCGCGAGGATTGTATCCGGGTGCTCCATCCCTAGAATCCGCCTCCGCTGCTCAAGCACTTCCACCTCGAGCTTCTCAGCCTCAGTCCACCGTCCTTGGTCCGCATATGTCATTGCTAGGTTTGCAACCGCTCGGATTGTATCCGGATGCTCCATCCCTAGAATCTTTCTCCGCTGTTCAAGCACTTCCACGTCGAGCTTCTCAGCCTCGGCCCACCTCCCCTGGTCCCAGTAGCTACTTGCAAGCAACGAAGTCACTTGAAGAATGCTTATGGAGCTGGAATCAGTCGAGTCCCTCATTACCTCCAGCGATATCTCGTACAAGTTTCCAGCTTTACGATATTGTCCTTGCTGCCGAAGCACCATGCCATACGCCGTCAAGTCATTCACATGTAGGTGATCCGGCTCAGTTCTGCCGAGCATATCTAGTAAATGCGGAAGAAGAAATCGATTGAGTTCGAAATTCTCCTCGCTTCCGCATGCAGTAAGCACCTGGATAGACATTGCTTGATACGGTTGCGAGGCTATGGAATACATGTCTCTCGACCATGCTTGAATTAGAGGATGAATCTGAAGAAACAGTCGATCGTCCATTGAGCTGGCTATGACTAACGAGAACGAGCGAAGGTTGTGAATAAGCTCTTGCACCCGCAGGTCGTTCCATCCTGCGTCCGCACATAGTATGCGCTTCAGCCCGGATATTATGGCTTCATGATCATCGGGTCGAGGAAGATACGGGAATGGGTCTTCAAAACCGCTCCTGGCTGCTTCGGCAAACCCGGAAAGTGGAATGTCTGTATGATGAAAGAATGAGATAAGGTGAAGGAAATCCCGGGATTCTTGAGGGAGTGCTTTGTATGATAGATCCAGGGTGGTGTATACTCCTCGTTGATAACTGTCCAACGACGTTGGTCCCTCTTTCTTCATCAGATCGGCTCGATGCGAGTTGAACAGGGATAGATATTGGGAAAATGTATATGGCCGATGGACACCGCCAACCGTGGAGGAGAGTTGGAAACAGTATGTTCCTGCTTGCACTAATGCAACTGCTAAGTATCCCAACTCCTTTAACAGGTCCTCCACATCTCGCATTTCCCGGTCAGGTAGCGGCAATTGACGCCTTGCAGCTTTCAAGAGGGCTGCCATAGCTTCGTCGATGCCCATCTCTCTAAGCTCAAGATGATGCGTCGTCGACAAATTGCCGAAGTTTCGGTTCCGGGAGGTGATTAGAACAGTAACGTGGACACTCTTTGGTAGAAAGGGTATGAGGTCCAATGTAGGATCATCCGCGTTGTCGAGAACGAGAACCCATTGCTCCCCTTGAGTGACATTATTGAGTGCCCTTAGAGCATCCTCCCATGCGTCGCGCTCGCGACCACCTCCAATTGTTCGAGCCCACGTCTGTAAATCTGTCTTTATGCTGGAGCTGGAGCTGGCGTCCACATATACAGTCTGTGTGTATCTGGATTCGTCAGCCGTAGGTGTACCATTGAGGCGCGAAACTCACAAATTCGGATATTGTTGCAAGAAATAAGAAACCAACTGCGTCTTTCCACAACCCCCCATCCCTGTGATAGGAAAGATTTTCTGCTGCAGGCTGATCGAGCTAACGAGGTGATTCACCATCATCTGCCATGGTTCCTTCCGAGGAACAAAGTAAGGCGACACCAAAGGAGCTGTCTTTGCCGTGACCTTGATATAACTAGAGTGATCTATGATGTGAAGGAGTGGTGAACACCTGATCTCATCGACAATCCTCCGGGCACTCACTGATCTGACCCAACGTTACTGCTCCAGCCCTTTCCTTTAAACACCTTAGGGAAGTGTCGATAGATCCCGAAACGAAGGTGATCGTCAAATACGATGCCGTATGAGTCTCGATGGCTCCGAGGTCATCCCACTCCTCCATTCTGACTGTCTCCATTCCCCTGTTTACATTTAGTCGAACATAGGCGTCGATGTTTAGTAGTCGTGTCGCTAGTTCGTTTGCCACCCTTTCGCAATCCGCCGTCATTTCCTTCAGCGCGTTATCTGTATCCTGTCTATCGGAGGAGTTCATTGACAGCACTTGGGGAAGTCCACACCCTAGGCTCACGATCTGAGCCACTCGTCTTTCTTTCCCGTAAATATTGCTAGCTTCTTCAAGTAGCAATCGGGTTGGGTTATTCGCCCCGAAAGCGCCACCGACGAATGGTTTTTGTCGCCTTGGTGGTCCTATCTTGACTGGCAAGAAATGAGACTGGATCGCCATAGTAGCGCAGAGGGCTTCGACGATGGTTGGGTCTGGATTGAATCCACGGGCTGGATATGTACGGAAAGCATTGGGATGAGTGATGTTTGCCGCTGCTGCTGCATAGATAACGCTAGTTCCAGGTCAGAGATGGAATAATACGGAATATAATTGGTACATACACTTTCGAATTCTCTGATGAAGAATCTGTCTCTGTCATCTTAGTGTCAAGAGTGATCCCTCGAGTTTGGAGCATATTTTCCAAGGATTCCCTAAGGATGTTTGAGTTTTTCTCTCGATCTATGTCACCATTAGAGTCATCGAAAGAAAGCAGATCCGTCAAAGCGAGCAGTTCGTCGATGGCTTGGTTCACGTTCATCCTCAAACGACCGAGCATGAAAGCGACCAGCCTAGAAGTACGTGAGAGAAACCCAGTAGACCAGAGCCTACGCACCCTCCAAATCCAACGCCGCCTATCAAGTCAAAGTAGTCGGCCGGACATACATCGTCTTCCGCCACCACCAAGTCTGAGGCCAATCGACTCATGTATTCTTTCAGTATCAATAGTTGCGAATAGGTTCCAGGCCCTCCGTTATCTATGCAGGTTCACTGGTCAAAAACGCCTGCATGCTGAAAGTGCACGCTAGACTTACCAAAGCTAAGTACGCATATTCCATCTGTTTCGCCTTTAATTCCACTCATTGATTCCGATAGTTGTTCCGGAATTCGCTTTTCGATGGTGGAGTGGGGGAGATTAAGAAGATAGAAGAGAGAGGCACTTTGAATGAAGGTAGCGGTGCCGACCAAGGGACCCCTTACGTGCGCCATTTTGTTTAGTACTCGGGAGCCCGCTAATGAACTTGAAGTACCTTTCGTCGATGGGGTACGAGACGGTTCAAGTAGTAAGAAGTTGACTTCATGTTCCTGACGAGCCGTGTCACGTTGACCGAATTCTATTTTAGCATTCTTCCACGCATTAGTGGATACCTTTAGATGTAAATAAATCTTGGGTGGCGGCGGTCGAAATTGCGATCAAGCCGAGTTCGGGGCGAGGTGTTGACGCGGTTGGATCGGAGTTTGAAGCGGCTCGCCTCATTTTGGACATTTTCAGTCGCGTTGGAAACAAAGGAAAGTTTGAGAGCCGATTGTTGATGACGCGTAGAAATAGAGAGATCCTTGCTATTTGTTGTGAAAGGCGGACAGCAACATTCTCCCTTCAGCCTTCTCGGTTCGTCCATTTTCTGGGGCTATCTTAAAGCCGGAGGCTTTGCTTGTCTTATCGAGCCGAAACCCTCAACTTCGTTTGGCCGCCCTCTGACAACTGGCGAAGAATGAGCCGTCAAATTGGAGAATGTATCCGCAACGAGCTCTCGCTGGACGGGTGCAAATGCAGGCTTGTTCAAAGTTCCAGGGCACCCAAGAGAATCAATGGACTTCGTTTACTGGCAATCACCGCTATTGCTCAGTCGCCTGATGTAATTCGATAGTGCTCGCTTCACTATTACCGTTGTTTCAAGTCTAGTGGACTTGTATTACTAAACTAGTGGACACATACATCGTTAAAGTACAAGAGCTCTCGTTTCCTCAGCTTCCTGGAGATCTGCCTAATTTTTCATATAAAAATACGAGATTTCTGACATACGCTTGTGTATCGGGATGCCGACTTCCTAGAACCTTTATGCTTAGCTGAATCGTCGGCCCAAGAAGGGCGGCATCGTCTTCCCATCGACTTTGCGCACCATAGGTTGCTGCCAGGTTTGCGGCAGCGAGGATCGTATCTGGGTGTTCGATCCCTAGGATCCGCTTCCGCTGCTCAAACACATCCGCGTCAAGCTTCTCGGCATCAGCCCACCGTCCCTGATCGTAGTATGTTGATGCCAGGTTTGCAGCAGCGAGAATTGTATCTGGGTGTTCGGTCCCAAAAATCCGTCCCCGCTGCTCAAACACTGCTACCTCAAGCTTCTCGGCCTCAGCCAATCGTCCCTGCGCATGGTATGTAACCGCCACGTTTGCTGCTGCTCTGATTGTATCCGGATGCTCTATTCCCAGGATCCTCCTGCGCTGTTCAAGCACCTCCACATTGAGTTTCTCGGCCTCAGCCCACCGACCTTGGGCATAGTATGCCGACGCCAGACTTGCGACAGCCTCGATTGTATCTGGGTGCTCACCCCCCAGGCTTTGCATTCGCTGCTCGAGTACTTTCACCAAGAGCCTCTCGGCGTCTCTCCATCTGCCCTCGTCGCAGTAACTGCGTGCAAGACACAAAGTTATCCGAAGGGTATGCACAGAATTGGACCCTGCATAATTCTCCACAATCTCCAATGACTTCTCATATAGCATTCCAGCTTTATGATATTGCCCTTGCTGCTGAAGTACCTCGCCATACGCCATGAGATCGTTTACATGAAATTCATGGAGACGAGTTCGTCTCAGCATGTCAATGATATGAGGAAGAAGATATCTATTGAGCTCGAAATTTTTCTCGCTTCCGCATGCAGTAAGCACCTGAATGGCCATTGCTTGATACTCCCGAGAGTTCACTGAATCCATGTCCCTTAGCCATGTCTGGACTAGTGGGTGGAGTTGAAGAAAGAGGTGATCGTTAATTGAGCTGGCCGTGACCAGGGAGAAAGAGCGAAGGATTTGAGCAAACTCTTGCGCCTGCAGCTCGTTCCATCCAGCGTTCGTACATAATAACTGCTTGAGCTTTGTTATGATGGATGCATAATCTTCGGGCCGAGGGAGATAAGAGAACGGATCCTCGAAACCGTTCCTAGCTGCTTCGGCGAAGGCGGGAAGCGGAATATCCGTGTGATGAAAGGATGAGATGAGGTGAAGGAACTCTCGAGACTTTTGAGGTAGCACTTTGTAAGATATATCAAAGGTCGTGTATACTCCCTGTTGATAACTATCCAGTGACGTTGGTCCCTTTTTCTTCATCAGCTCCGCACGATGTAAGTGGAATAAGGATAGATATTGGGAGAATGTGTATGGACGAAAAATGTTTCCAGTCGTGGAGGATAGTTGGTGACAGTATGTCCCTGCCTGCACCAGTGCAACTGCCAAGCACCCTAGCTCCTTTAATAGGTCCTGCGCACTGTGCATTTCTTGATCATACAGAGGCAATTGACGCCTTGCAGCTTGTAAAAGCACCGCCACCGCTTCGTCAACATCCATCTCTCCAAGCTCAAGGTGATATGTTGTTGACAAATTGCCGAGATCCCGGTTTCGAGAGGTGATTAAGATGGTGAGATGGATGTTCTTGGGTATAAGAGGTACGAGATCCAGTGTGGGATCATCCGCGTTGTCGAGGACTAGAGTCCATTGCTCCCCTTTTGGAACATCATGGAGTAGTCTTAGGGCATCTTCCCATACGTAGCGCTCGTGGCCACTCCCTAGTGCTCGAGCCCACGTCTGGAAATCTGCCTTGATGCTGGCGCTGGAACTGGCGTCTACATACACAGTCTGTGCGTACCTAGATTTTTTAGTGGTGAGCAGACCATCTTGATGGGTTACTCACAAGTTCGGATATTCCTGCAAGAAATAAGAAACCAGCTGCGTCTTTCCACAGCCTCCCATTCCTGTAATGGGGAAGATT
>KN824348.1:21071-88475 GCA_000827415.1 Serendipita vermifera MAFF 305830
ATTCTGACCGTCTCCATTCCCCTGTTTACATTCAGTCGAACATACACGTCGATATTCAATAGCCGTGCCGATAGTTCGTTGGCGACTGTTTCGCAATCCGCTGCCATTTCCCTCAACGTTCTATCCAAATCTGGCTTATTGTAGGAGCCCACTGTTAACACATGGGGAATTCCGCAACCGAGGCTGAGGATCTGAGCTACTCGTCGGTTCTTGCCATAAACATTGCCAGCTTCCTCAAGTAGCAGTCGGATTGGGTTGTTTGCTCCAATAGCGCCACCGACAAACGATATCTTTCGCCTTGGTGGGCCTATCTTGACTGGCAAGAAATAAGACTGAATTGCCATAGTAGCGCAGAGGGCCTCAACCACTGTTGCGTCCAGGTTGGATCCACGAGCTAGGTATGTACGGAAGGCATGGGGATGAGTAATATTTGCCGTCGCTGCTGCATAGAGAACGCTGAACCCAGGTCAAATATGATATGATATGATATAAGCGGTACATACACGTTTGGTGTCCTCGATGAAGAATCGTTCTCTGTCATCTTAGTGTCAAGAGCGATCCCTCGGGCTTGGAGCATATTTTCCAAGAGCTCCCTGAGAATGTTCGAGTTTTTCTCCCGATCTATGTCACCATTGGAGGCGTCAAAAGAAAGCAGATCGGTTAAGGCGAGGAGTTCGTCGATGGTTTGGTTCACGTTCATCCTCAAACGTCCAAGCATGAGAGCGACCAGCCTAGAAAAGCATGAGATAGGTCAATTATACCAGATTTTGCTCACCCTCCGAACCCAACGCCTCCCATCAAGTCAAAGTAATCTGCCGGATACACGTTGTCCTCAGCCACCGTCGAGTCGGAGGCTAATCGACTCATATATTCTCTTAGTATCAATAACTGGGAGTAAGTTCCAGGCCCTCCACTATCTACACAGGCTCACATGTAAGGCAGCGCTAGCATGCTGGAAGACAGATGTAAAGCTCACCAAAGCTGAGTATGCATAGTCCATCAGTTTCTCCTTTAGTTCCACTCATTGAATCCGATAGTTATTTCGGAGGGCGCTATTCGACAATGTGGTAGGGTTGAAAGGCCAGCTATGTCGTAAATCCCGTGCATTGCGGAGCTAGCTTAGAGATCGAGTTTTGAATGAGGCAGATAATCGAGATTATTTTTGATATTTCTTGACCGAGAAATGTCGCATATTGGCCATTCTAGATGCAGTACTGGACAAACGCGTCCATACCCGGAGCCTCAGAGTTTGAAATGACTTTTCAAAGTTGACGTGTCACAAGCGGTATGCGTGATAAATATTCAAACCTAAGTTTCCTTAGTTCAACTGGGAGTCTTGGTGCAAAGATGGACAGAAGTTGAGGCGCAGTGTCCCATTTACAAAACCTCTCCTTCTAATACGTTAAAATGCGCGTAGTACCTTTCCTCGGAGGGCAACCGATATTAAACGCTGAGATTGATGGTTTCATCAGGGTAGCGGTGATCGAAGTCGAATACTCGCGATTAACCCAGTAAAGGGCAAGGCGGCGTCCAGGGGCATCAACGCAGTGGAATGGGAGTTTGAAAGGCTTTCTTCAGACATCCGAAAACTTACGATTGTTCTTGTGAAGAAGTTGAAGGATTTTTAGTGATTCATGAGAACTAAATAAACGAATCAGCATGCTGCGAGGATGGCTTGATCCTAATTATTCACGTTTTTTGCTTTACATCCACTGGATCTTAGGAATAAATGGCAGTGATGGGTCAACCTGGGTGGCGGCGATCGAATCTGCAATCATCCCGAGTGAAGGACCAGGTCCAAAGGTTTCGACGCGGTTGAATCGGAGTTTAAATTTGGTTTCTTTTGAGCATTTGCAGTCGCGTCCGAACTAAAGAAAGTTTGAAAGCTGAGTTTCAAGGACACGTAATATTTATCGGGATGCACGCACAAGACTGAGCATGATTGAGCGGCGGCTTGGTGGTTGGCTTTAATTGACACGTAGACAGTAAGACTTCGCTTCTCCCCTTCAGTAACGACGAGATCTCGTTGAACGTGGTACAAGAGCAGGTTTATTTCAACTCCCGAGAAACCGAAGCTTTTGCTTCACTTACTGGAAAATTAAAAATATAGTCATGCCTGAGCTAAGTCGATAGCCCTCGCCTCACCATTGCCGTGATTTCCAGTCTAGTAGACTTGTATTCTTAAACTGGCGAAGATATACACGATACTATAGTATAAGAGCTCTCGTCTCCTCGGCTTCCTTCATTCTACCCAACTTTTCATACACAAACGCAAGACTTTTGAGGTTTATTTGCGTATCGGAATGCCGCTGACCTAGCACTCTTAAGCCAAGCTGAGTAGCGAGTATGAGGAAAGCAGCATCCTTTTCCCATAGACCCTGTGCACCATATGTCGATGCAAGATTTGCAGCCGCCTCGATTGTATCGGGGTGTTCCATCCCCAAAATTCGCTTCCGTTGCTCAAAAACTTGCATCTCCAATTGTTCAGCTTTAGTCCACATCCCGAGAATATGGTATGTCGCTGCAAGCCTCGCCATTGCATTTAATGTGTTCGGGTGGTTTATACCCAGGATCTTTATACGCTGCTCAACTACTTCCCCTTCGATCTTCTCTGCCTCAGTCCATCGCCCTTGGCTACCATACGTTGACGCTAGGCGCGAAGCCGCCCCTATCGTATTTGGGTGATCAGCGCCTAGTATTCTTTTCCGTTGTTCAAAAACCTCTATCTCAAGCTTTTCAGCTTCAACCCACTGTCCCTGAGCACGGTATGTAGACGCCAGGCTGGAGGCTGCGACGGTTGTATGAATATGGTTTGCTCCGAGAATCCGCCTCCGTTTCTCAAGAACTTCCGTCTTTAATTTCTCGGATTCGCTCCACCGCCCTTGCTCATGGTATATCAAGGCCAAATTCGCAGCCGTTGTAATTGCGTCGAGGTGATCTGTCCCTAAAATCTGCCTTTGTTTATCAAGCACTTCCTTCTGTAGGCTCTCTGCCTCATTCAACTGTTTTTGAAAAAAGTAGAGCATCGCCAGATTTCCGGCCGCCATGAGGGCGTTTGGATGCTGCATCCCCAGAAGCCGTCTGGACTGCTCAAACACATCCATTTGCAGCCTTTCGGCATCTCTCCATCTCCCTTGAGCTTGATATGTAGAAGCGAGATTCCCCGCAGCTGTGATGGTATCGTGGTGTTCCATCCCAAGAAGCCGTTTGGACTGCTTGAGCACTTCCGCTTGTAACGTCTCGGCTTCGTCCCATCGACCTTGAAAATAATATGTCGATGCCAGGTTTCCAGCCTCTGTAATTGTATCGGGGTGATCTATCCCCTGGACTTGCTTGCGTTTCTCAAGCGTTTCCATCTGGAGTTTCTCTGCGTCACTCAATCTTCCTTGATACGTGTATGTATCTGCTAGCCATGAAGTAACCACAAGGGTATCTCGAAGGTTTGTCTGAGGGGAATACCTCATATGGCTTAGCGCAACTTCAAACAGGTTTGCTACTTCTGGATAGTGCCCTTGCTGTTTGACGACCTTTCCGAATGACATCAAATCATTAACATGCAAATCCTGTCGCTGGACTTGATGCAAGGTGTCCTGAATATGGGGAAGGAGATATTGATTAAGACTCCAGTCGTTGCTTCCACAGGCTACAAGTATCTGAATTGCCATTGCCTGAAAACGCTGTGACAGGTTTGAGCTCCTGTCTCTCGACCACGTCTGGATCAAAGGATGCAGATGAAGGAATAATGAATTGTCCAGCGAGCTTGCGGTGACCAGCGAAAAGGAACGGAGATCACCAATAATCCTTTGTATTGTGAAATCACTCCATTTCCCTTGGTTACATAGAGTGATCTTTAAATCGGATATTGTATTCGTATGACTGTCTGGTCGAGGGAGATATCTTTGCGGGTCTTCGAAGTCATTATCAGCTGCCCTAGTGAAAGCTGAAAGTGGAATTTCCGTATGATGGAAGAAAGAAATGAGGTGAAAAAAATCCTTAGCGTCCTGTGGAAGCTTGTTGTATGATAAATCCAGGGTTGCGTATACTGCACGTTCATAATTGTCCAATGAAGTATTCCCCCTTCCTTTCATGAGTTCGGTGCGATGAGTTTTGAACAGAGACAGATACTGTGTAAAGTGTACGGATGGAAGACCTCTCCAATGGTGGAGGAGAGTTGATAGCAGTATGTCCCAGCCTGTACAAGGGCGACTGCCAGATAACCCAACTCTCTCATAAGGGTCGTTGCACTGTCAAGTTCCTTATCTGGTAACGGCATCTGACGGCGAGATGCCAGTCTCATCACTGCGAGCGCCTCGTCTGCACTCATCTCTCCAAGTTCGAGATGTTTTGTCGTTGAGAGATTACTCAAATTCCTATTGCGGGAAGTAACCAAAATGGTCACATTCACATTTTTCGGTAGAAATAGTTTGAGGTCTAATGCAGGGTCGTCCGCATTGTCAAGAATAAGAACCCATTGCTCACTCTGCGGAGGAGCATTGAGCATCCGCAAAGCATCCTCCCAGGCGCCATGATCAGGACCCTCTCCAATGGTACGGACCCAGGTCTGCAGATCACTTTTAATGCTAGAAGATGAGCTTGCGTCGACATAGACAGTTTGCGCATATCTAACCTCATCAGTAACAACGGGGCGTTCAGTGTGGTACTCACAATAAAGGGTACTCTTGCAAGAAATACGAAACCAATTGTGTCTTTCCACAGCCACCCATCCCCGTGATAGGAAAGATCCTCTGCCGTGAACTGGGAGCTGTAACAAGGTAGTTTACCATCACTTCCCATGGCTTTTTTCGTAGAACAAAATAGGGTGACACTAGTGGAGGTTTCTTTGCAGCAACTTTGACCACACTAGAATGACCTGTAATGCGAGGAAGAAGTAAACATATCGCACATGTACATCCACAGGCGTACTCACTGAGCTGACCCAGCGTAACCATTCCAAATCTCTCCTGAATACACTGCAGAGACTTATTGAGGGACTCTGAAATCAGGGTTGTGGCGAGGTAAGAAGCCGTATGAGTCATGACGGCTCCGAGGTCCTTCCACTCCTCCATTTTGGAGTTCTCCATTCCCCTGTTCACGTTCAGACGGAGATATGCGTCGATATTAACCATTCTTGTCGATAGCTCATTCGCCACTGCTTCGCAGTCTGCCATAATCTCCTTTAACAGCCTATCTAAGTCCGCCATGTCCGAGGCATTCACTGACAGCACGCGAGGAAGCCCACATCCGAGACTGAGGATCTGAGCTACGCGACGGTTCTCTCCGTAAACACAGCCGGCCTCCACAAGTAACATTCGAGTGGGGTTATTAATCCCAAATGAACCTCCGATAAACGTTTGCTGCGTTCGTTGAGGCCCTATATTCACTGGTAGGAAATACGACTGAATAGCCATGGTAGCGCAAAGTGCTTCGACAATAGTTGGGTTTAGGCTGGAACCACGAGTTGTGTATGCGCGAAAGGCATAAGGATGGGTGATGTTGGCCGATTCTGCTGCATATAGAACGCTAAACTCGTTTCAGAGAAGATTTCATAGGGAATAAGTAGTACATACACTTTAGAAGGAGCGTGCGTCTCACTCAATTTAGTGTCAAGACCAATCCCTCTGGCCTGAATCATATTCTCCAAAAATTCCTGTAATATACTCGAGTTTCTCTCTCGATCTATGCAACCATTGTATTCTTCGAAGGAAAGAAGATCTGTCAAATTGAGCAGCTCATCGACGGCTTGGTTCACGTTCATCCTTAAATGTCCGAGCATGAATGCCACAAGCCTGAAATCCCATGAGACAGTATTTAAATCAGTCAATTGCGCACATACCCTCCAAAACCAACTCCGCCCATTAAATCAAAATAATTCGCCGGATACACGTCGTCTTCCCCAACCTTTAGGTCCGTAGCCAATCGATTCATATACTCCTTCAGTATCAGTAGCTGAGAGTATGTTCCGGGTCCTCCATTATCTACATACCCACAGGTCAGCTAGCGCCACTTTATGGTTAAACGTACAAGACTGACCAAAGCTGAGTATGCATATTCCATCTGTTTTGCCTTTAATCCCACTCATTAGCTCAGGTCGATGTTCCGGAAGTCGCCACTTGATGATGTGGTAGGGGATAATAAGATGGGAAAAGAACCTCAAGCAGTTTGCGCCTGACCCCGCGGCCGGTGGGATCTCGGAAGTTGATTATCCATCCGAGTTCAACTTTGACCAAACGAAAGTCATGTGCATCAACCGTGAAACTCACTTCCAGACGGCTGGACTCACGTCGGCCAACTGTGCTCTCCCAAACAAGAAACTGTTATAGTCCGAATCGTATAGATACACACAACCACACGCACACGCTGTCCTGCACCCGTGTTATAACCGCCACTTTGCCAACGCCTGTACGATCCGCGCCGTATCATCTCTCACCTGCTTCTTCGCACTATCCGTCAAGTCCGGCATCCGCTCCAATGTCCCAGGACTAGTAAGCAACGGGTCAAACTGGATCGTTTCACCCTTATGCGTGGCAACGGTGATCAATGCACCAGAGCCAGCCGACGAATTCGATACGGCTGTCGAAGTGGAGGCGCTGGATGCCATCGAGTAGGACGGATTGTGGTTGTATGCGGGATCACGCTTGATAACGAACCCGGCCCGCGTGTCCTTTGTCGTATCGTCATTGTCGGGATGTGAACGGGGGAGGGCGAGTGGTGTTCCGTTGATGGAGAGCACGGATTCGTTGTATCGCGCGTGTCGACGTGGGTATGTGGGTGTTTTGGGAGGTAGGACGGGGTTGAAGCCGGTGGTGGGTGGTTTGAACTGGGAGGTGGTGGTTGAATGTTTGACGGGCGAAGCTGGTCTAGACTTGGATGGTGATTGTTCTCGTGGTGGAAGCTTCGCACCAGGCGGGAGAGCCGTTCTCGAAGGGGCTGGGATGTTTCGGGTGGGGGTCTTGGGGAACAATGCACGTTTGGGGCCACCCTTTGTAGGCGATGCAGGGACAAGTCGAGCTGTTCATATTCATTATCAGTATTGTAGGCCCCGAGTATCGCGCATTTACAGAGTGACGTACGAGTTTTGCTTGCCCGTTCCTCTTCGCTCTGTTCGAGCAACGCAGCCTGCCATTTTCTACGAGAGTAAATGTCAGATGAGGGAAGAAGAAGTCGGCCATGTAATCAACGCACCTCTTTTTCGACTGACCCTCGCCATCGTTCTCAGCCATGCGTTGCCGTGTTATCGCCTGGACGCACGCCTGTACGTTCCCGCCGTACAAATCGAATTTTTTTAGTTTAATCTGTCGTATCGATTTCGGGATGCGTGTGATCTCGGTAGCATGGCGTAACGAAAAGCCCTCCAGCAGCTGCTCCAAAAACGCCTCATAACGACGTCGATGATTGGTGACTAAAAAGTAGATAAAAAGGGATTATTAACAAACGACGTAGATTCGTCACCAAATCAAAGGCTCACCCTCAATATTCAGGTTTTCTATTAGTCGCTCCTTGTCCTCGGCTGTGAGCGTGCCCGAAGGCGTTGAGACGCGTTGTTTGAGTTTGGGCGTGTTCATAGCGTTTTCACCAATTATTCAACGCGTTTTCGAGCGATGGGCGTGGGCCGGTGTACTGGCGATGGCGGAGTCCAAGTTTGGTTTGATCACGCTTTGACAAAGTCCGATTTCGGTCGGAGTCAGAACTCAGTACCCCTATCCAATTATACTCCGCCAAAGACACAATTAATTTCACACCATGATGCCGACTACAAACAACAAAGCCAACCAGAATCGAGAAAGTACTCTTCGGACGCGTTCTAGTACGTCAAATACGTCTGCCGTCCAGAGTGCTTCTACGCGCCTGTCAGGGGGTCTGATATCAAACGGTAGCTTGACGTCTCCTATGGATACGGCAGCTTGTAAACCCACTCGGAACCCGTCTTCGTGAAAACCGTTGGCCATCCAGGCTCCTGCGTACAAGAGGCCGCGGGTGTTCTGGATCTGGGGCATTGCGCGTTGACTACGTTCGGCCTGGAAAGCGGGTGAGATGATATCCCGAAGTGAAGGGAGTACTTACGGCGGCATTGAATGTCGGATGCTCGTATTGAGCGTGAGCTTGAATGGAGGACTTGTCTATGGGAAATGTAGGATTTAATGTGCATATGATAGGGCCATAGCGCTCCATGTCTATGGACTGGAGAATATTCATTTGATCTAGACGTGTTGTTAGGCTGACGAGGTGAGGCATCTATCCAGTGCCACTTACAACTTCTGTAGAAATGGTCAGAATGATTCAAGAAAACATTGGGATACTCACAATGCAAACTTGTCACTGTTCTTCTTCGTGGTTCCTTTTTCTGTGTGCTCCGACTCTGTCACATAGTTCCAAGCAGACCAAGCACTCCGATGCTTGGGAAGGGCCTGCGCAAGAATTAGCTCATATTCAGGTATACTATTCACACTCACGGAGATATCTGAATGCAGCACAATACGATTCTGCGTCCATCCAAATCCACCCAAGATACTCTTCTCCTCAGGCGTAGCACCCCCTCCATTCTCCAAGATTTGAAGCGCAGTACCCGAGTGGCACGCCAGGACAACCCTATCGTATTCTTCGCTTTGTCCATCCGCAGTGCGTAAAATCACTTTGGGAAAGGCACCCTCCTCCGAGCGCGCGGTTGTAACAGAGACCACAGGTTTTCCAAGGCGTAAAGCGCCCGAAGGAAGTTTCGACGTGACCCTACTGACATATTCGATGCTGAAAAAATAGTGTCGGCGGCGATAAGACAGAAAAAAGAGAGCGCCCCACACCCCCCCCACAAGAGCCACACACACTGGCGCGCCAAAAAGATCTAAAAAAGGAGAAGAGTGCACAAAAACCAGAAAAAAAAACGCCCCGAAAACTAGACACAGGCAAAACAAAACGCGGAAAACAAAAAAGGGTCGCCGGGAACAAACAACCGCAAAAAGGACTGGGGGCCGCCAACAAAATGCAACCGGCAACCGCCAACCGGGAAACCGTAAACAACAACAAAAACAAAAATAACCAAAAAAAGCAACATACAATCAAATAGTCGTCCCTGAATTCCGCCGAATAGCCGTTCCTGTCCAGATACTCGCCAATGCTCATTGCGTCTTTGCCCTCTGCATCTTGTTCGGCTTCGATGACGAGTCTACGGGCACTGGCGTTGAATCGGAGAATGTCCCATATCATACGCCACATGGAACCCTTGAAGAGGTTTCCAGGCTGGCAAAAAAGGGTGAAGAGGGTGTCGCCTGCCCATTCGAATGCACCATTATCGCGTGTGAGTGCGAATGTCATTTCGGTATCTATTGTCTTGATACCGACAAGCTTGAGGAAGCGATGAAAGTTGGGGTACGTTGGAGGGTTGAAGACGATCTTTTGTGAGAATAGCGTGAGTGGCATAAAAACTTACGCAAAGCGTTCACCTACAAAGCCGCTAGTAAAAGAGGGTCAGGGACATGCGGGTTGTATAGTGACGAGACGTACGTGTCGACCATAGTCGTCTCGCCATTTTGGGGGTTGGTGAAAGGGACAGTATTCGCGTGACCTCCAGGCCGTGAGTCGGCATCGTACAAGTGTACTTCATGGTCACTATACTCGTTGAGGGCCTGGAGATAACAGGTCAGTATCCGATGTCGAGGCTGAAGTGACGACTTGCCCAAGAGCATCCTAAGCCGGAAACTCCACTGCCAATAACAGCAATTTTCATTGAGAGGAAGGTTGTGGTAGAGAACAAGAATGTTTCGCAGCTTCGAAGATTGCCTCATCGTTCTCGAGGGAGACCATCGGGGGCCACGGTGATCGACGGTTCGTCCATCGAGACAGCTCAAGTCGGCGAGTGTGACCCTGCCAATGGACGCATTCGGCGCCAATAGCCGCACACCATTAAGAAATAATTATATAAATAGATTATAGCTCATAAGATCGGAGCTTATAAGGTTTTAATTACATATTTTAAGCGGAGATTGTAATCATGGAAACTGTATTTGTGGCGCCTTTCGCCTTTTTAGGTTGCCAGTGGTTACTTTGGAGTGGAGACGCGACTTCTCCGACGCCGAAATGAACGAATGTTTCCTTTCTTTACGAATTATTCTGGAAGATACACCGAATGAGCGCGTTGCAGAACAAGGAGCGTATTAGTTGTACACTTCATACCGAAGTGTTTGGAACTCCGCCCGCAGCAACCATCTTGGCAACGCCCAAGGAGCCCATCTTCCGATCAATACCGTATATTTAAAAGTGCAAAAACGTGAGATATGAGCCATTATCCCCTCTCGTCCGTTTCGCCCCTTTAGCTATCTTCTTCCCCCCCAAAGTCCATGAGGACTATTTTTTCATTTTCATGATTGATTTCGCTCTCTTTTGCTTCATTTTACTTCTAAATACCCTCCTTTTCAACACCACTGCAGTGATCGCACGTCCTTTACATCACCTCCAAAGACGAGGTGTTGCTCCGTTATTATACTATAGAGAATACACCGACTTTCAAATTAGCGATGGTTTTGGTGGAAACGCGTTGGAAGAGGCAAAGTCCATCATCGAAGGTGAGTGTCAGCACCGTTTTGACGGCTGGTCCGACACCGACATCCTCCCCGCTTACAACCCGCCAACAGAACCCTTCCGAGACGTCCCACTCGTCCATGTACACTATAGCGCGTATGAACGTTTGTCGAGCATGTGGGAAGCGGTCGAGTATGCCAGTATCCTCAGCTACCCAAACGCGGTCAAGATGGCAGAGAGGATGGACGATGACGCGCTAGTGGACGCATTGCACGTTGGTGAAACCAAGAATGACGTTCTCATGCGTCTGGTGCGTTCTCATCTCCTGTCCCGTTCGCCTGTTTTTTCACTGACGTATCGATACGATGATAACAGGCCCAGGTACAAATCATGCGTATCAAGGTAAAATAGACTTATCATAAAAATCGAGTCAGATAACCTAACTTATTTATAGATTGCCAAAGATGGAAACCAGGGCAGAGATACGGAAGAGAGTGAAGATATATTGAGTGAACTCGAGTAAGTTTTTCGTCGTTAACCCTGGCGCCCTGTAATGAAAAAGTACTCACATGACGAGGTTAGAGACAAATTGATGGCTGCCGCTGAAGATGATAGACGAAACCGCGGCAGGGTCTCACACCGCGTCGAATTGGCCTACCCGCTCTAACAGTAAAGGAGACCGTACGTGCCACCATTCACCCCACCCACCCACCCGGGCCTGCCGAGGTCGTTTCATTTGCTCCATTCCACCTTATCTTCCTTTGATCACATGGTAGATCCCAACTTTTTTTCTTTCTTCTCTCAGATGATCGCACTTTCTCTCGCGTGGCGTCGCGTATCTCGTAGAACAGACGTGATTGTATTATACAAAAGTTTGGACAAAACAAACAGATAAAGCAGACATACAAAACACGAAAAACAGAACAGAGCACACGAATTAGCACTCAATACACGGCGGAATCACTCCCACCCATTCTTTGCCCTGTATCCCACTGGGATCAAACGCCACCGGACCCAGAGAGAACGTGATGCGCGGGTCTGTGGCGTCGGCAATTTCGACATACGCCTGGGGGCACATTCGCTGGGCGTCCCCCTGATGACTCCAATCGCTCCACCGTCTGATCAACCGTAGTTTGTTAAAGGTCGCCGCGGGTGTATGGTACACCCCATCGGCGGCCAGACCAGCCACGATCGTGAATGCGTATTCCTTGTCGGATACGAGGTACGGCTGTCCATGCCCACCTAGTAGCCATGAATCCTCCTCGCCCACCGTTCCATCGTTCATGGCGATGATCATGCCTTCGTCCATGCGCCAGGAATTGGTGTCGTTTGATGTGGAGCCAAAGAAGAGACGGACGGTGATGGAGAAGGGGGACGAGGTCGAGGTGGCGAAGAGGCACTGGAGACGGGCGCGTACGAGCGAGTGGATCGATCGGGTGGGTGCTTGTGTGAAGAAGCGGGATGCAGTGGTCGAATTGGGTGAAGGTGGAGATGGGTTGTTGGTGGCTTGATTCAAGTCGAATGTCACCGACAACGACGGGTTGAGTTCTGGGTAGGCGTCGTCTGGGGTTTGTGGAGAAGGTAGGCTGTTCGATCGCCATCTTTTACCACCTGCGCGTGGTTCGCGTGTTGGGATATGATTCCGGAGGGGTGAGAGACCCAAGAGAATCCAGTGAATCTCACCAAACGAGCCGAGGGGGTACCCTTTCGAGATGGCATGTACACTATCGGATAGATAAGGGTGGCGTTCTTCTCCAAAAGATATCATGATGAGTACGTACGATGAAAAGGTACTGAACAACGATGGAAGGCGGCCATAGGGGGCCACGTTGTTCAAGTCGAGCAGGACAAAGTAGTTTTGCCAATCACGCTCGAGGACGGAGACTGCGTTCCCAGTGGCGAGTATCAGAGGAGGATCTGTGCAGACGAGAGATCCGGTGAAAAAGTTTGTCGACGATGTCCAGAGGTTTGCCCGATCTGTCCGTGGTGGCGACGAAGAGGTATTGTCGCGGGTTGGGGAATGGCTTGATGTACATTGTAGGAGGGTATCAAATGCAGCAGCAGTGATAAAATAACATGTCGAGTCGATGAATCTGCGCGAGGACGATTAGTTTCGTCCCAGACACCCTCGCCCGCACTCACTCGACTGGGACGTCAATCGCGTCTTGAGAAGACTTGCGAGTCCGTATCTCTTGCGGGGAAAGCATATTCTGTGTGCGGGGTGAGGAGAGGTGAGGTGAGAGAGGAGATGGTCGATCTCTTTCTTTTTTTGACTCTTTATAAGATTCGTGAGAAGCGACCGAAGATGCTCCGATTTCCGTATTTGGGATGGGACAGATTACCGGTGGCTCACGAGACTTTTAAAGTCCCGCCAAACGTAAACCGCGCATTCCATCACTTCACTTCATCGGCACACCCCACCCGTACGCGCCGTCACCTCACTGAGATGCATCGCGAGTTGGGCTGAGAATTTTTGAAATTTTATTATGTTTAATTTCGTATTTCTTTCGTATTTCTTGAAAACTTGCGGAATATTCGGAAAATTCGAGGCGATATTGAGAGATAGTGGTACGCCTATCCCTTGCTACCGGACTCTATCTGCGAATTTTCGACAAACACGCCGTCGAATGTCGGCTACACCTGTTAAAAAACAAGGTCTTCGTATCCTCGCGTTACCATTGACGAAACCGAGGAAGAATGGCCGACCTGCATTGGTGTTCTATCATGTCCAGTCGCCACCAGAACCACCGTCAAAAAACCCTCACATGTTCAGAAAAGCAATGGACAAGGCGATGACGACGTGGACTTCGTTTGGAAAAGAGGACAAGTCGTCCTGGAAGGTGAGTGCCCGAGGAGGAGGTGAGGCCAGGCTGCAAGCTGACACGGCTACTAGTTCAAACTGTACGCATGGGGAGAACGAGTTGCAGATCGTGTCGAGTTTGAAGAAACCTGCCTCAAGGCGATCAACACCTCTTTCAAGCCTGGCGCCGAAAAACCAGAATTCAATCTCGAAGTAAAGGCCCAGTTTGTGCATCCCGCCCTTTTCAAAGACGCTCTCGACGCGTATAAAGCTCATTTGCAAGAACGGGAACCATATCACAAACGGTCAGCTCCAATACGCGCTGCGTCATATCGAGAACCTCACTGACGTCGCGTTTAGTTACTTTTACTTGTGGTCGCTCGGTCTACCGGTCACGGCTCCTATTGGACTAGCGCGTGAGTCCCCCGGTTTACAGTTGATCACCGGCTCACGTTAACCGTAGCGATCATTCCCAACGTTCCATTCTACTTTTGCGCGTGGAGGGCGTGGTCCCATTGGAAAGGTAAGCAGCACGGGTAAAACGCTTAAACAGCCTCTTTAACACGCACATATAGCATGGGGAGGGGCCACCTATCTCAATCAATTATTGACTCAGGACTTTGTCGAACCGACGATCGACTCCACTTTGGACAGCATATACGAAACCTCTTCCTCTGTAATCACCACCTCGTCTAACTTATCTGTAACGGATTCCAAAACGGACAATACTACCTCAGAAAAACCCTCCCCAATAGACACCTCCATCCCAGAGGTGGAAGCCCAAATGCTCCTTCGCTCCACCGACGTACCGGCCATAGCATCCTCCTTTAATCTCTCCTCAGCCACCAGTGCCGAGCTTCTTCGCGCTCTCGAACAGTCGAGGATGCGACTGAAAAAGGAGCTCAAGCAGGGGTGATTTTCTCCAGCTATCTATTGTACACGCTCACCATGATTTATACACCATTTTTTTGTCCTTGTAAGATCTTGTGGCGAGCTCGTATTCAGTCTCCCATTAAACTCCTTTTTTGCTTGCCCGTTGAACCTGAGCCTGACCAGGCTGACGTAGGTGGCAGGCCGTTCCTCAATCTACGCGACGACGATGGCGAAACACCTTTCGCCAACAAACGTCGCGACTTATTACCACAATCAATGCCATCTCTACCTTCACAACGCGTATCACCGTCCACACGACATCATCAAAGCCACCCCAAAGGACGTCTCACCCCTCTCCGCCGCCCAATTCCAACGCGGTCTCGAATGGGAATCCCGATTATTCCGTTGGCTCGAAGTTCAAAACAAACTTGTTCGTCTCGACGCCACATCACCCCCCAAAACCGCAGCACAGATCCGAGATCTCTTTGTTGAGACGGGAAACGCGTTAGATGTAGAGTCATCACGATATATCGTCAACTTGACGTTTAAATCGCCCGCTTTTGAACATGAATTGGGTCTGGTCAAGGGAAGCAGGCTCCCCGTCGCGTTTGGTGTGGCAAAACCCGACTTGGTCAAGATTACGCGTGTCAGCAAGGACGTGATCGAGTGGGAGGTCATCGACGCAAAGGCTTCTAGTATCCTCAAGTCGAGTCATAATGCCCAGATTGGGTTTTATCACTTGTGTCTCGAGACCCTCATCGCGTCTGTTCCTGTGCCGAAGAGGATACGGATCGTACCGTCGATACATGCGAGTATTTGGATGCCAAGTGCGGAAGGTGAAGAGTTTTCGGTCCCTGTCTCGACCCCGGTTTCACTCCTCCTCCCGCCACTGCGCACGTTCCTCTTCAAGACGCTACCGGAACAGATTCTGAACCTTCAACGGGAACAAGTCGAATGGCACTTGAACCCTAGTTGTCAAGGCTGCGAGTTTTTCGACAGCTGCAAGACGTCCACGACAGAGGATGGTCGACTGGGTATGATTCCCAATCTCAGCGTATCAGAAGCCAGGTTTATCCGAGAAGTTGTGGATATTTCTGTCCATCATGGCCTTCTTCCAGCTAAAAACCGACTCACGGACATTGAAGAACTGGATTCGTTGGTCAAGAAGGAAGGGATCGACAAGTTGGAAAAGACGTATGCCGCTACGGCCAAGCGTTTTCAGAGACTCTTGGGTGTCCAAAAGACTTCTATACGCCAATGGAGTCCACAGCTGGAGGCTGCACTCACGGATAAACCGCAGGTACGCAGTTGATGTAAACCGGTCTCGTTTACTCACCAAGTTATGCTAGCTCACTAGACTCCGCGTGTTCACTTTCCCTCGTGCTGAAGAGGTCGCAATCTTCTTCTCCGTGATTATCGACATCTCTGATAATACCATTGGCGCATTTTGCTGCTCCCTTTTCTCGCATAAAGAAACGCCACAACCAGGTGGTTTGATGCACATCGAAGGCGCAGCCGACGAGTTCATACCAAAGATGGCGAACATGCTCCGATCTCGCCTCGAAAAGTCTCCAAAAGCACGCACACAAGTCTACACCTACTCCAATCCCGAGCGTGCAGCGATCAATATGCACCTCATCAAGGCAGCTCTATTCAGTGACACAGAAGAGGAACGAGACGATGTTCGACTCTGTTTGGGCGCCTTGTGCGAAGGGACGTCCCTCCTCTTGACCGCCTTCCAACCCCAAATCCTCTCCGGCGTCCTCCTCACTTTTCTCTCCAAGAAGAATAATCTCACCAAAGGTTCACTGCAACTCTGCTGTGAGCGCTTAGGTCTCCAGCGAGACGGGACAATTGAAGACCTCCGAAAGCGCATCGAGGGTGAACAAAAGCGCCTCGCAGAACTGGGTGGACGTGCAGGTGACGAACTACACAGACGCGAAGTCGGACAACTGGGTAAAGTCGTTGTGCTCAAGCGCGAAATTGAGCGGATCATCTCGCTCCCTATACCCGGTTTCGTCGACTTGCCACAAACGGCTCAGGCCTTGCTTGCCGGGCGGGTCAAGTGTGAACCGGACGATGTGCTTTTTGGCCAATGGGCTAAAAGGCGTGGGCCGAGTTCATCGTCACGCTTGTGGATGGATGGCCTCAAAGATAGGAATCGGTGCATGCGTTTGTTGATCGAAAATGTCAGGCAACGGATCAGGAATGCTGGGCTTACGGAACAGATTCTGTTGAACGAGGCCAAGGCATTGGAAGTTGGCATGATGGACATTTGCGAATCAGAGAAGCTGCGTAAACTCATGTTCATGCTCCAGGTCAGTCTGAGTTTCACGGCTTTGAGTGCCTCCTTTTGACATTTGGATAGTTTGAGGTTGTTCTTCGATTGCAAGAACTTTGGCAAAACCGACTGGACGGATGTCCAAATGCACCTCTCCTACGATATGTAGGCGCAGAGAAAAGAGGAGCTACTTGGGAGAACATCTTTGATATCGTCTCTGGAGCGCTGGAGCCTCCCGTAGAGGAACGCGCCTTTCACGATTGGCTTCTAGTAGAAGAGCCGGAAGGTCCCTCTGACCACCTGAAAGTCCCACCGGAGATATATTTTGATGACCTGAGCTGTTCGTGCACGTTCATCGCTGATGCATTCCGCTGACATTTTGTCACAGTGTCTGGTCTCTTCTTTCCATTGACAAAATATACCAAACCTAAATGGGAAGAGCAACATCCCATCGTCAAGGAAAAGGTGTTTATTGCCAACGTCAGAGAGATACGGCTTGCTACAAGTGACACGGACGTTAGCAGGCCACGGTCACAAGCGGTGATCCAAATCTCTTTTACTGGAAAAACCTTTCAGAAAGGCAAACTCTATCGAATATCACCCCGTCATGTCGACTTCAACTTGAGCCGAGTGCTCCAAAATCTGGTCATGATGGACTTCCAAGGGTGTCTGACCAACGAGCAGGTTCCTTTTATGAAACTAATTAACGACCCTCAAGAATTCGCCGAGTCGGAGTCGTTCTGTGACAAGCCCGCGGAAATTAAGCGAGAGCAGGAGATCGCTCGTGGACTTAACGAACTAGAGAACCTGGGAAATGTTCATGCCAAGGCTCTGAAACTCAAAGACTCCCAGCATAGAGCCGCGAGACGTATGCTATTCAAGCGCCTCAGCGTAGTTTGGGGACCGCCAGGTTCGTCACTTTTCCATGTCTCGTCAATACTAACCAAACGAACAGGAACGGGGAAAACGTATACACTCGCGCTCTCAACGTTGAGAATGATTGAAGTCCTTGGCTCTACAGCAATCAAGCAATGCCCGATTATTCTTGTCACAGCAATGACACACGCTGCCATTGAAGCGATTGTAGGCAAGCTTAATAGCCTCATAGGTCACTACCGAGACCTCAAAGAACGAGATACCTCCTGGCTGGATATGATCAGCTTAGAGCGAGTCTTGAGTGGGACGACTCACCAGGCCCCGAAAGTAAAGAAGGTCTATATTTACGCCGGGACGACCTATCAACTGTATAAATTCTGCGAAAAGTCCAGGTTGACGGCGAACGTCATCATAATTGATGAAGCTGGGCAGCTGGCACTTGGTACGGCCGCTCTGGTGATTCGTTGGTTATCACACAATGGAAAGCTCGTCCTTGCGGGGGATCATCAACAATTGGCTCCCATTCTTGCGACCGTCTACCCAGAACCACCAGAAGAACGTCCTCTGTTTGGATCAGTCCTGGATCTGCTGATGGATCGTAAACGTGGGGGATTGAAGATAGCAAGAACAATGTCTGATCCAAATTCTCGCTCCCAAGATGATGAACGTGACGGTGTAGTTGTTCAGTTGTTGGAAAACTTTAGGTGAACTTATTTGCTTCCATTCATGGAACTGAGGCTAATCGACATAGGCTAAACGATGACCTGGGAGCATTTGTAGAACGTATATACGCGAAGAAATTCCAGGTGCAAAACAGCCTGAAAACGGAGATCGGAGAATCTCTTCAGTTATGGCTGGACACGGAAGAGGCAGACGATCCAATCATGGAAGATACCCGCCTCTTCCTCCTTGATCTTGCAAAGGCTATGCTACCAAAAGGCCGACCCTTAAAGCTATTACCGCCACGTGCTGACACCGGGAATCGGCTTGCCTCGCTCGCCCTTATACGTGTCAAAGCGTCCGGATCCTCCATGCTACCATACGAATCACACGTAAAAGCGGAAGCAAGGTTAGCTGCCGCCTTGGTGCATTGGCTTCGCGAGAGTTTTGGGAGCGAGGAAACTATCTTTGTGGCATGTCCTCACCGTATACAGCGGAGTGCCGTTAGGCAGGCGATTCTGGCCCCTGGTGAAGATTGGGGATCCGATGAGATAGAAGCGGCTAGTCCAGAGGGTGATGTTGATGCAATGGCCGCGGCGCTGGAAGCATTGCACGTATCGGATCGTGGCCTGAGGATTGACACAGTGGAAAGATTACAAAGTAGTGTCTCTCTATATCTTAATTGCTCATCTCACATGCTCCTAGGTTCCGAAGCCTCGTTCGTCATCTTCTTGATGGCCCATACTCATGGCCCTTCGCTGAGCAACCATCTCGAGTTTTTGCTCTCGCGACGGAGGCTAAACGTCGGGATCAGCAGAGCTAAAGCCCTGTGTATTATGGTCAGCTCTCGTGGGGTACTCCAGCCATCACTAGATGTACTTGCCAAGGAAGAAAGCCGACTAGGTTTGGAATTCCTACGAGGATACGAGGATAGCGCCTGGACCGGTGATATTGATTTGCGCGTGTAATTGTAGATTTACATGTAGTATTATTGAATTTCCGATGGCCAATAGAGAACGACCTTGTACTTTGCCACAATCTCACCCCCATCCGAGAACCGCCGCCAAAAGCAAGACTTGGCTCTCTTTGTATTTTGGTTCTTGAGTCTTTCGTCGATTCTATGAATCTATTTCACCATATGATCGGTGAATGGTCACCAACTCCTTAGGAGTTCATCTTCTTGGCGCTAATCTACTCGATCGCACATCCTTATTGTGATCCTAAGGGGTTATTTTGTAATTTCTGCCAGATTTCATCTGATCGACTCTCTACCACATTTACTCTGGCCTCGGACACGGTAGCTCTAACGGGGACCACTTAGATGAAATATAGGCGTTCTAGGGTACAACTACAGAGAGCTAGCTACTAGTCCCTGTGGCGGGCACCGTTTGTTTTGGCCGTGCGCCAACCACTACCTGTTCCGTCTTGCATTTTTTGATAGCGGCACCTGGCCGATATTCTGTGACATCGGTCAGTACTCTTGTGTATTAAAAAAAGCGTGGGTAACTTACTGCGGACCCATGTTTTTACCAGGCCGCGCCTTTCCCCGCCAAAGTGCTGCTGGAGAACGTGCCTCCGGTAGTTTTCGTCCGACTTGGCACGCCCCCCACACACCGCTCCATACTTCCACGATCCGTCGTCCTGAAGGCTACATGTAGCCTTACAGACGATCGTGTCTGGTCTTCGCCGAACGCTCGGCAGGACACAAGTGGCGGAAAGCCCTTCCACGATCAAGTCGATCAGCCCATTGCGATCGCTTGGGAAGGGCAAGTATACTATAAAGGTGTCAGGGCACGAGTCGAAAAAATGGAGGCGAAGCTCACCTCGACCAGCCGCAGCGACTCCTCCACCTACAGTACCTTGCTGGGGCTGGATAACAATATTCGTTGCAACGGCGAGGTTGGTAATCGTCACCATATCTTCGGAATCCCCGTCGTCACTGCTAGACGCTTCACCACCCGGGGTTATTGGTGAGGCTCCAGTGAGGTCCATAGCCTAGAGTGATTTCTTCAGTGAGTTCACAAGCCATTTGGATGACGCATACGTACAGATTCGTCCGAATCGAGCGAGCCGGCTCGGTGGCTTGGGGAAGCCACATCGGATAAGGGTGTGAGGACTGCCGTGTCGTCCTCATTGGCGCCCTCGTAGCCCTGCCTGTTTGACGATGAGCCATCATCCCATAGGATTTGAAAGCGTGTAGAACTTACCACCATGTGTCAGCGGTGGATGGCGCTGCTACCTCCTCCACCGACCACTGTGGTGGAAGGGCGGCATGATACGCCGCCACATCCTTGACCAATGACTCGTAGCTATTTTAGGTAATTCATGAGCACTTGGGTGATTTATCATTATGAAGAGGTCGACTCACATGCTCGGGTAAGGGTATCGGATCCATGCCTCGGTCGAGGAGGATCCCAGTAGCCCGGGCGTCATTAATTGTTGTACCTCGTTCGAATTGATAATACCATCTCTGTTCGTGTTCACAGATGAGGAAGACATCGTATTGTTTGAGAGGTGTGCGTGATTATTTAGAAAAGGCTGGGGAGCTAAGTACGAGCGAGAAGCACAAAGGGTAAACAGGCGATGGCGAGATGTGGGACAATTTAACGAGATCTTGAGCTCCAAAAGCCCCCTTTTATATCTTTTGTGGGCGCAATTCTGGCAGCCACAGAGTACACGCGTAATTCCAGGCTAAGCCCTGATTGGCAGGTTGTGTACGTGCATGCTCGCCTCAGTATAATCACTCAATTATAACGTCTCTGATCTTTTGTGACTTAATTTCTCCAATCAGCGCCGGCGGTGCTGTGCTGGACCCGGCGTGACACCCAAGCCAGGGCACAGGTCAGATCCCTCGCTTACCATTGGCCTCTGTAAAGAAGGTTTATGTCAGGCTCGTAATTACAAATGAGTTAAAGCCACGGCCCCGAAATGAGACTGAGCCACCTTTGCGAAGGCTTATGTTGTGACAGGCTTCTATGTTGGCTGGTCCCAAACCTGGGGCCATAAAATATCAAAAGATTGTTCTAAAACGAATTGAAAAACTGTATCCTCGCTGCATTTTTCCCCTCGCGGAAACCTCCGGCAGAGTGGCCAAACCCCACACGCCTGTTTGGTTGTGCAACTCGTTCTCACACATGAAGAGTAATTGAAATGTCTGTTATCAGCCAATGAACACGCGTAGGTCTCGTAACCCGGCGTTAAGGTTTAAAGGGTGATCCAGCTTGCTGGAGATTTGCACTTTCGGACGGCCGCCCGAAAACAAGTGACCTTTCAAAAATTAAATCCCGCGTATTAAAGGCATTTAACGCGTCGAAGGCGCCTCCCTGCACTTGTAAAGGGGCTGCCACTGGTCAGCCGTTAAAAACTAGAGCATCACCGCTGAACTTCCAGCCTCCGAATGCACACACACGCGCGTGGAAACATACCAAAATAAAGGATTCGGTCAACGGAACCTCGCTCGTCAGCTCTCTCCTCATCTCTACGGCGAGAGCGAGAATCCCAATTCGAATAAGGAACGTGAATTCGGTTTATTCCTACGCGAATCGTCTTGCAACTTACGGGCGAAACCTATTCAAGTTCACCAGCGGGCTCCTGAGCGTGATAGCGTTGGCCTGTCGATACTGCATAAATGGCGAGCATGCGAGTTTCTTTCTTCTAACGGGTTTAGTCACCCCGCATTCACAATTCTATTCTTCGGCTCACCGGATAAGGTACAAATTGCCAGCCTCTTCTACCTGCTTACTCCCCCCTACCACACCGCCGAAGAGCGACTTCCGGAACATCCATCGGAATCAATGAGTGGAATTAAAGGCGAAACAGATGGAATATGCATACTCAGCTTTGGTAAGTCTAGCATGCACTCTCAGCATGTCGGCGCTTTTTGACCAGTGAGCGCGCCCGCATAGATAACGGAGGGCCTGGGACCTATTCTCAACTATTGATACTGAAAGAATACATGAGTCGAATGGCCACAGACTTGACGGTGGCGGAAGACGATGTGTGTCCGGCCGACTACTTTGACTTGATAGGCGGCGTTGGATTTGGAGGGTGTGTAGGTTTTAGTCGGCTAAACTCATCTCACGCTATTCTAGGCTGGTCGCGTTCGTACTCGGTCGTTTGAGGATGAACGTGGACCAAGCAATTGACACTCTCCTCTCCGTAACTGCCCTCCTTACCTTCCACGACTCCAACGAGGGTATAGATCGAGAGCAGAACTCGGGGACTCTTGTGGGGTTCTTGGAGAATATGCTTCGGACTAGAGGAATCGCTCATGACGCCAAGCTGAATGAGAAATATTCACCATTGGAGAGCTCGAAAGTGTGAGTTTCTCTTGTATCTGGCTTTCGCCGCTGATGACCTCTTATAGAGCTATATATGCAGCAACGTCGGCGAATATGGCCCATCCGCATGCTTTCCGTACATATCCCGTTCGCGGATCCAATGTGAACCCAACCATCGTCGAAGCCCTTTGCGCTACTATGGCACTCCCCTCATATTTCTCGCCAGTCAAGATAGGACCACCAAGGCGACAGAAAACATTTGTCGGGGGCGCTCTCGGTGCGAATAACCCAACTCGACTGCTACTAGAAGAAGCTAGCAACGCTTATGGGAAAGAACGACGAGTCTCTCAGATCGTCAGCCTCGGGTGTGGAATTCCCCGAGTGTCATCAGTGAATTCCTCCGATAAGCAGGATATAGATAACGCGCTGAAGGAAATAACAGCAGATTGCGAAACGGTGGCAAACGAACTAGCAACACGACTACTAGACGTCGACGCATATGTTCGACTGAACGTAAACAGGGGGATGGAGACGGTCAGGATGGAGGAATGGGATGACCTTGGAGCCATCGAGACGCATACTGCGTCTTACCTGATGATCGCCCTCATTTCGGAGTCTATCGACACTTCCCTGAGGTGTTTAAAAGAAAGGGCTGGAGCAGTAACGTTGGGTCAAATCAGTGAGTGCCCAGAGGGTTGTTGATGAAATTAGGTGCTTACCATTGTGTCACATCATAGATCACTCTAGTAATATCAAGGTCGCAGCCAGGGAAGCACCTTCGGTGTCACCTTACTTTGTTCCTCGGAGGAAACCATGGGAGATAATGGTCACTCACCTCGTTGGCTCAACTGGGTCGCGACAGAAAATCTTCCCAATTACAGGAATGGGAGGCTGTGGAAAGACGCAATTGGTTTCTTACTTCTTGCAAGAACATCCTGATCTGTGAGTTGTAGTATGTGATCGCGTATTCATTACTGACGAATCCAGATATGCACAAACTGTCTATGTAGACGCTAGCTCCAGTTCCAGCATTAAATCAGACTTCCAGACCTGGGCTCGAACGCTGGGAGGTGGTCACGAGCGCGATGCATGGGAGGATGCTCTAAGAGCACTCAATGATGTCAGGCAAGGGGAGCAATGGGTTCTGGTCCTCGACAACGCGGATGATCCCACATTAGATCTCATACCTTTCCTACCAAAGACCGTCCACGTGACTGTCTTGATCACTTCTCGGAACCGAAACCTCGGCAATCTGTCGACGACATACCACCTTGAACTTGGGGAGATGGACGTCGACGAAGCAATGGCAGTACTCGTGCAAGCCGCAAGGCGTCAGTTACCCCTCCCTGGCCAGGAAATGCGAGATGCACAGGACCTGTTGAAGGAGCTAGGGTGCTTGGCAGTCGCATTAGTGCAAGCAGGAACATACTGTTTCCAATTCTCCTCCACGGTTGGCGGTATCCTTCGGCCATATACATTTTCCCAATATTTATCCCTGTTCAGTTTACATCGTGCAGAGCTGATGAAGAAAGAAGGGCCAACGTCATTGGACAGCTATCAACGAGGCGTGTACACAACCCTGGATCTATCATACAAAGCACTTCCTCAAGAATCCCGGAAGTTCCTTCACCTCATCTCATCCTTTCATCACACCGACATTCCACTAGCCGCCTTTGCCGAAGCAACCAGGAATGATTTCAAAGACCCCGACTACCATCTTCCTCGGCCCGATAATCACAAAGCTATAATATCCAAGCTGAAGCGCATATTATGTACGGACACAGGATGGAACGAGCTGCAGGTACAAGGGCTTATTCACAATCTTCGTTCGTTCTCGTTGGTCACAGCCAGCTCAATAGACGATCGATTGTTTCTTCAGATTCATCCTCTAATTCAAGCATGGTCGAGAGACATGGATTCCGTATCCTCGCAACTGTATCAAACAATGGCTATCCAGGTGCTTACAGCGTGCGGAAGCGAGGAGAATTTCGAACTCAATCGACTTCTTCTTCCGCATATGCTTGACACACTCATCGCAATTGATTCGTGTCACTTACATGCGAATGATCTGGCGTCATATGGCCAGGTGCTTCAACAGCAAGGGCAATATCGTAAGGCGGGAAACTTATACGAGAAAGCGTTGGAGTTAGTGAAGAATTCCGCCGAATCTAACTCCATAGTCACTCTCCAAATAACATCGTCGCTAGCAACTAGCTACTGGAATCAGGGAAGGTGGGCCGAGGCTGAGAAGCTCGAGGTGGAAGTGCTTGAGCAGCGGAGGCGGATTCTAGGAATGGAGCACCCAGATACCATCCGAGCAGCCGCAAACCTAGCAACTACATATGCGGACCAAGGACGGTGGACTGAAGCTGAGAATCTCGAGGTGGAAGTGCTTGAGCAGCGGAGGCGGATTCTAGGGATGGAGCACCCAGATACCATCCGAGCAGCCTCAAACCTGGCATCGACATATTCGGACCAAGGGCGGTGGACTGAAGCCGAGAAGCTCAAGGTGGAAGTGCTTGAGCAGCGGAGGCGGATTCTAGGAATGGAGCACCCAGATACCATGTTCGCAGCCGCAAACCTAGCAATTACATATGCGGACCAAGGATGGTGGACTGAAGCTGAGAATCTCGAGGTGGAAGTGCTTGAGCAGCGGAGGCGGATTCTAGGGATGGAGCACCCAGATACCATCTTCGCAGCCGCAAACCTGGCGTCAACATACCACGCTCAAGGGCGGTGGACCGAAGCTGAGAATCTCGAGGTGGAAGTGCTTGAGCAGCGGAGGCGGATCCTTGGGATCGAGCACCCGGATACCATCCGAGCAGCCGTAAACCTGGCGTCGACATACCATGCGCAAGGTCGATGGGAAGAAGGTGCAGACCTCTTTGCTTCCGCTGTTCCACTCAGTTTGAAGATTCTGGGTCGGCAGCATCCTAATACCCAGAATTATGTTAAAGATCTCGCGTTTGTATACGAAAAATTGGGTAAGAACCAAGAAGCTGAGGAGGCGAGAGCACTTTTACTTTAATATCGTGTATATTATTCACTTTGTTTGTTAGACAGACACAGATACAATGTGAGGTCGTGTGGATTAAAAGATCGGTGGTCTTTCTAATGAGTGGATAATGCCCAAAAAGAGGCGGAGGAATTAGAGGGCAAGAGATGAGTGGTGGCCTGGTGCATTCTCAGATAAAAGAATTCTTTTCGGGTCATGATCCTTCCATACCCATTGCCGCACCTATTGAAGCCGGCGCTAATCAGTTGCTGGTCAGCCTCTCCCTTGACCCCTCTTCTCCATCTCAGGCGGGAAACATCACGGGTAGTAATGTCCCAAATACCTCGAGATATTCTATCATTTTGGAACGAATATCCAAATGAAGAGGATGATCCATCGGAAAAAAGAAACTTGCAGTTTTATCAGGTAAACTTCACAACAATCCAATCCCAGGCCAAACATTGAAATCCAAAGTAGAATATTCTTCGTTGTCAGCCTGATAGACTCCTGATAGACGAGCTTCATGAACGATGGAAAGACAAATTTGACATCCTTGAGGCTAAACATGGGTACATTCAATGGCTGTGAGTGGGCTACATGTACGCACATCGTGTCAGATCTCATGGACTCGAAGGTTTCCAATACGAGAATATGGCATGAACTACGATTCTCAGCCACTACAACCCCACGAGATCAAGGAGATGAGAGCTTCAGAGGAGGTCATGCAGCGCATTCTACGCAGTTATCGGTTGATGCTATCTTTCTTTGGTATGGTGCGAGAATGTGATTCCAATGTCCGTTAAACAACCTATAGGCATGACTTTACTGGATGAGCAAACTGGTTTGTTAGCCAGGTCTGAGGACGAAGAGCGTTGTCTTAGTTCGGGTGTACCGCTCCGAGCATCGCGTTATCGCAATCTTACCGGTGAATAACACATTTTCTACTTTATGAGTTCTTACATCGCATCCAGTGTCCCACCACAATAATCTACGCATTTCACGTATCCTCAAATGTCTCTCAGAGATGGGTCTTGAGCATTTGAACGCCGGTTTCCTTTTGCACGTACTTTACGAGCAATCTTCAGAGAACCAACTAAAGGATCGCCACGGCTATCTTCAATCGAGCATGGATCGTTGGTGGGCGAATTGCATACGAAACCAAGAGGAACGAGATTTCATCGGGATGCTAATCATGCGAGTACGACATGGGGAACTCGTATTTACGAGAGAGAAGTACGAAGAGTTGCTGGAGAGGAGGCAACGAATCGGCACCTTTCTATGGGAGGAGCCTGGATCAGAACGAGAGGAAGAGGTCCCAGAGCAGTAGCTTAGATCGACGGTAGAGTTGAGGAAAGTAGACTCGTTACAAAAACCAGAGAACAATGACGAGCAGGATACATGAAATTACGATAGAAAGGTCCGATCAATCGACACTGGTGATGCTTCCTCCAGCGCTTCCTGGTCGCCTACTTGTACTGTCAGTGGCATCATCTTCTTCTTCTTGAGCATGTTCGTGGCTATCATGTGCACTGCCATGTGATACACTCAACGTAGACCCAGGAAGGGCAGCGTCTGGCGATTTGACGCGAGTGGGGGTGCCAGATCTTGACCCAGTAGGGGAATGCACGATACCGCCTCTCATGCGCTGACGAGACGATGCACCATTGGCAGAAGCACCAGCAGGAGGCGAACTCAAGCGTCGTAAAGGTTCTGGCTTGATCACGCCGTTAAAACTACCGTTACGCGTGTCACGGAATGCAAATGAGTGACCGAGTGTAGGAACGCCTGATTGAGTAGGAGTGGACGGCCGCACAGGAGGGGAAGTAGCGGAATTGGATTTTAAGCTGGAGATGCTATCGGTACGTCTGGTCGAAGAGTTTGAAGCTTTTACTGGAACAGGCGCGTGTGTGTGATTTGTCGGAGAATGCGAATGCGAATGATTGCCGGTTTCGTGGTCATGACTGTGACCGTGATGATCATGCGAGTTCCCTGCGCTTGGGTGCCGCTGAACACGGTTTGTTGGGGAGTGTGAGTGTGAATGCGAATGCGAGTGAGAGTGGTCCCCACCCTCGTGGTCGTGACTATGGCCATGGTGATGGTCCTGTGACGGTCCAGCAGCTTGTTCTTGCGCCTGCGCAGGTTGCTTAGGTTGATTGTTAACGCTATGCCAGTGAGCCACGGGCGTGTCATCATAATCGTCCTGTGGAGAGGGCGAATGGTCCGGTGGAAAACCTGTAGGCTGCCCCAATACTCCTCCAAACTCAAAGTTTTCGTCGTCTGCTGGGACGAAGAGGGCGCTTGGGTCTAGGTCTTCCTTCCTTGGCGCCTCGTCAAAAGGATTTTGCTCGTCGTACGGTAGGTTTTGTTTCAGGATGGTGTCCATGGCCTCAGGATTTACCGGTTGAGGCGGAATGCGATGAAGTAGGCCATAGCCAACTCCACAACCTAATAGTCCCTCGCCACCCCATTTGCGGTTCGGAACCAAGACAACCTCTCGTATCGTGCTTGAGGGTTGATTAGAAGCTGCTAGAACCAGTTACGCAGTGACTCACTCAAAGTCGTATGAATAGACGACACATCGTAGAGGTTTGTCGATGTGGGCCTCGACAAGCTCGTAGAATGCATTTTCTCCAGAGAGGACACCTCCGGACCAACCCAGTATCCAATCACCGTAAGGAACGAGTCCAGCGCTTTCCGCAGGCGAATTCTCCAAAACTTCCAGTATGTGCCAAACATTGTCCAAAGCCGAATCAGGCTTGCATATCCGCATACTAAGTCCTAATAATGAGGGAGGAATATTTGAAGCTGTAGAGCTCTCGTCTTGAGACCATTCTCTTGAGGGTATCACAGGAACGACTGATAAAATATCAGGTTTATTTGAAGAGAGGAATTCAAGGCCAAATTACCGCGCATATTCCTATACTTGGCACTCCAAACAACGAGTGGGAGCGTCTTTCCCTCGTGTTCCTCGACTAGTTTCCCCAAAGTGGCAGCATCCACGCTCTTCCAATATATTTTAGTGAGTCACCAGACGCAAGAAACACACAACATACAGAGCCTCGCTCGTCATTGTCAATGCCAACTACGAAATCGAAAAATGGGTCAATATCGGTTTGAGCTGCTGGTGAACCTGGTGATACACGTAAAACGTGCAATGCCTTTGATGGCGGTGCGGGTCCATTTGTATCATCTAAAGTTGAAGAAGAGTTTCCCATAGCGAAAGGAGAAGGCGGTTTAAGGTCGAAGTGGTCAAGAGCTAAGCTCTTTCATTCTCCGCCAGCCCAATGACTGCCACCATTACCGAAGGTCTGTTTGCTATAATTTATTATAAATCGAATTTGACACGTTGTTCAGATGAGGCAGCACTTTATGACCGTCAGATCCGACTCTGGGGGCTGGAAGCCCAACAAAAGTGGGCATCCATACATATAAATCGCAAAATAGAATCTAATGTGACATAAAGAATGCGAAATGCCACTGTCCTCGTGATTCGACTTCGTGGTGTCGCGACAGAGGCAATCAAGAATATCGTGCTAGCAGGAATAGGAAAGCTAATTGTTCTGGACGACGCTTTGGTGCAACCCGACGATCTTGCTGCGGGATTCTTCTTCCGTGACGAAGATGTCGACGCGAAACGACGCGTCGATGCAGCAAAGCCGCACATCCAATCTCTCAACCCCCTCGTCAAGGTCGAGGTTGGACACGACTTGAGCATACTGACGAATGAAGAGGCGCTTAATACACTCCTGAAGGATGTGGACCTCGTTTGTGTCACTGATCTTGACCAAGCCGCCGCGGTGAGTTTGGACCTACTCGCCATGGCTATGGCTTATGAGATCGTAGATACGCGTCAACAACTCTGCAAGGTCTCAGGGAAAGAAGTTTTATTGTGCGGGAGCATTTGGGCTCTCGGGATATGTCTTCTGTGATCTGCTGGAGCACCAGCACGTAGCTGCGTGAGTCCCTTTGCATCTATAGGTCACTATTCTCATATCACAACCAAATAGTCCCAAAAATCCCTCCAAAGATGGCTCCAAGTCACGAATGGAGCAATATAAGACGTCTTATGCACCACTCTCGAAAGCGCTGCTACATTCCTGGCGAGACACTACGAGTGCCGCAACAAAGGTGTTACGACCCATCACAGTATTCTCCATCCTCGGTCTGTCCCGTTCTTGCCAGCAGTAATCACACTCATGGTCACCGACTACAGCTTGCTGGGAGTACCAGACCCAGCATAGTCACGCGCCCTCTTCGCCAGACGCACTACCAGAACTCGAGTCTCTGGCAAACAGACTACTTAAAAAGGCTCAAGTCCGCCAAAAAGTATGCACATCAATACCCGCCGAAGCCCTCTCGTACGTCCATCCATCCTCGCACGCCTCAAATCCCACTAATGACATAAACAGAAACCTCGCGCAAACAGCAGCACTCGAGTGGTCCCCGAGCTGTGCAGTATTAGGCGGCATGCTCGGACAAGACATTCTGAAAGCGCTTGCGGCGCGTGAACCGCCGATGGCAAACTTCTTCTTCTTTGATGGACAGACGTGCAATGGGACGGTTGTCAGGATGGCGATGGAGCCAGCGCCGAACCAAGGTGCTCCGCCTGGTGCAATTGGCAATCTGCCATCTTCGCTAAACGCCACAGCCGAGCCGGCAGTGGTGGAGATCGACTAGTTTGACAGCTGTGACATGGTAGATTAGGGAACAAGGGGAAAATATCAAAAGGGCGTAAGCTTGTACTCCGATTCAGACCCTATCGCGGGTGGATGCTTCTTAAACGCTCATGGTTCTTGTGTGTCTATGCCGAATTTCACTGTTATTTCCAATGAGATTCCCTCCAAAAGCTACAGAGGCTCCAACGAAATAGAGAGTAGGATGGGGAGAAGAGGGGGTTGCTAATTCCTTAAGGATAAAATGCGAGTAGGAGGTAAGTGTATGTAACGGGGTCCCGTCAGGGTTGTAGGATTCGTGAGTGAACAAGACTGAGGAAAAGGGTTGAAGATGGAACAAGAAGAAGAACCAATAATAAAAGATTGACGAAAATGAACGGATAAGACGTTATAACATCTTGAAACAGGGGAAAGGGGGGAGGAGCTCGACCGCAGATCCTTAATCTAATCGATTAAGCCTGTTCCTCGCGGCGAGCCCGTGTGCTCTGCGCGCAAATGCGGCAGGGGTGGCGGTAGGAGAAGCTGGGGCCGGTGTTGGTCCTACATCTTCCAGATCACGCTTCTTCGTCTCTACAGCAGTAGGTGCGACCAGTACCCGTGAAGTATTACTTGCTGCGGCAGCAGCGGTGTTTGCAGCACCAACGGAAGTGAGTTGACTCTGGTTTGCTGAACCACCAACGGCAAGTGGGGGTGCGGCCTTGTCGTTGTGTGTGAGGTACCAGCCGATACCGATCGCACCACCAATAGCGAGAAGGAGGACGATGGAAATGCACCAGACGAAGCGGGAGCAGGTCGTGTTGGTTCGAGTCGTGTTACGAAGCCAACGGCTGTGTTTTACGTTAGTATGCTTTGATCTCAATTAGGGGACAATGATATGAGGCACTCGCGTGCGTGCCTCATTACAACGCACCTCTTCTTACGCTTCGGCTCTTCCTTGGCAACAAAACTAAACCGTCTCCAGAATTCTTCACCTTTTGCGGTACCTCTGGGAATCAAAGTCTCCTCAGAGTTCCCACGCATGATGGTTCCATCTTTAAATTTGACCTTTTCTTTTGGCGGTTCCGCTTGGAAGCTAGGGCGCGCAAAAACCGGAGTGATGGGCGTGGAGGGCGCGTTGAGTGGATGTGGGATAAATGACGGTGATGGAGAAGGGGACGGTCCTGGCATAAATGCGGGAATTGGCGCGCGCGGGATCGGCATGGCAGGCTGTGGGACATCGACCCGGAGGGCCGCGGCGGCCGGGCGCTGTACTCCGGTGGTTCCTGTTCCGCGTGGGATTGGATTCTGCTGCTGCATCTGCTGTTGCTGATGTTGCTGTTGCTGTTGATGCTGCTGCTGCTGGGGTCGGTCATAGGACCCCTGTCTACCACCCGGAGCACCGGCCATCGCTGCGGGCGCTGGACGCGAGAGGCCATTGTTCCTTTGGGAATCGTTTGAAGGCCTTGGTTGCGATTCTGCAGGACGAAGGTTGCTCGATTTTAATGGGGCGTTCGCAGACTTGAGCGGTGCCGTGTTCCCTCCTCGCGGTAGGTCATCGTCGTCGGAATCGTCCAAGTCGCCAGCCATAAGCCCCATGCCGATACCACCAGCACCCGAATTGGGTCTACTGTCCTGTTGGTCTTTATCCGTGTGGAGATAATTGTCCCAACTATATATAAAATGGCAATATAAATAGGCGAAACGCCCGTCAGCGTGGAGACGGCCTAGCACCAAAAAAGGACGCACGCTTGATACATGGAATCACGACCAGCACCTTGTTGAGCAGGTTTAAGTTGTCGTTGACGAGGCTGAGCGGGAGCATTGTCGTATACCCCATCGTCTTCGTCTGTCGCAAACGGCGGTCGGCCGGCCAGAGGAGGTCCTCGACGTTGATTTGCGGACATTATAGGCGAATATTAATGGATTTTTTAATAAGAGTTGAGAGCTCCGGTCGAGTGAGGGAATATAGCGGGCGGAGGGGGCTTGAAGTGGACGAGTAGTTTGAGATTCGGAAAAGCGAGAGTAAATGCCAGTTCAAGGCGCCTGAGGAATGTTTTTAATATTCCCGACCGGAGAGAGAGAGCTGAAGGGTTGAGGGGGGAGCCAAGAGATGAGACTCGATTTGAATTCCCGACAGCGGCCTAACCTTGGCGTCTCGCTTCCTTCCTTTATGAGAACAAAGCGCCGTAACCAGCTCAAAAATGGAAACAAGCAGAAAAAACAGTCTGGAAATAGTAGTTCAATAACAAAATGGAAAAAGCGGGAGGATATCGAGTTTGACGAGGAGGACGCTTGTGGGTGTCCTGGGCCGTGTCTTTAAACAACCCAATTAACCTCCCCTAGTCCATGAAAACCGTGATAGGATTATGCTGGAAGGAGAAGAGGGTGATCTGTCAGACGACGACCTCAAAAACGAAGTGTTTTCACTGGGGAACCTGGGAGAGCAGTCCCAGTCGGACGAGGACGATTCAGAAGAACTCGAAGATGTTCCAGAAGACTCGGAAGTAGACTTAGCACCAACCCCAAAGACCAAAAAGACCAAGGCCACCGGTGCAAAGAAGGCCACAAACGACTTGGTCGAGTCGTCTTCAGGCTCTGAGGATGAAGCAGACAGACTGGAATCATGGGGACGTAAAAAGTCTGCATACTATTCTACGAATGCGGCTTCTATCGAGTCGGACGACGAGGAGGCTCAGCGGCTTGAAGAGGCCGAGGTGAACCGTTTACAGACTCTGGCTCGAGCGTCTTTGCAGGAAGACGACTTTGGAGTGAATGACGCACCACCTGATTCGCTTGTGGAAGAGTGAGTGAGATCCAGGTAATTTGACTGGCCCTCACATCTGTTAGGGCTGCTGCTCCTGTACCGATTGCACCCCTCTCGCAAGATCCAGAGGTTCTTATACGACATTTAGAAAAGACGAGCCCGGAAACATTAGCGCTCGCGAGAGAATGGGAGGATGTAGTATATGACCTCGCCCAATCACAGCGAGCAGTCGACCGGCACGTACTAAATGAATCTTATTATGATTACATCTGACAATCTCACAGAATAGACAAGTCGATTTCTGCTGCCCCTGCCGTTGGCATGCTTCAATTATACCATCGTGAGCTTTGATTCAAGCTCACAGAATTTCCCTAACACTTCCCAGAAACCCTCCTCACATACGCTACAACACTCGCATTCTACCTACATATGCGTGCACAACCCAAATACGCAACGAACCCAAAACTCCTCCAAGCCCATCCCGTCCTCGCGCGCCTACTCTCCTTGAAGCAAGCCATGTCCTCACTTGAACGTCTAGACTTTGGACCGAATTCTGACGGGTCGGAGGAAGAAGAGGACTCCGACGATTCCGAAGTGGACGAGGAAGAAGACATGCGTTTCTTGTGGGGTGACCGGGATCTAGCAGCCATGGATGAAAACGAGTTTGAGGATCTCTTGAGGGACGCACAAGAAGTCCCAGAGCCTACCGTTCTCAAAGCCAAGAAGAAGCCTAAGAAAAGTCCAGTCGATGGCGAGGTCAGTCAGAAGAAGAAAGAAAAGAAAAGGAAGAGCAAGGCTCCCGTGTTCGATTTGGAAGAACCAGAGTTTGTCCCTGCTTCAGCGCTCAACGGTGTCTCCAAATCAAAGTCGAAATCAAAGGCGATGGATGGGACATCTGCGTTTGGTGAATATACGTCTTTGGACGCTACGGATGCGCAGGACAAGTCTGCGCGGAAGAAATCGTTGCGCTTCCATACGTCGCGTATTGAGAGCGCTGCGTCCAGGCGTGCCAATGCGCGTGGTGCGGCTATGCAAGGGGACAATGACATTCCGTACCGAGAAAGAGAGAAGCAGAGGGAGGAACGAGAAGCCAAGGAGAGTAAGAGGAGAGCCGAAAAGGGCTTACTCGGCGCTGGTGGTGAAGACCTGGAGGAGGAGAGCGTGGGTAGAGGTGTCAAACGACCTCGTGATGAAGAAGACGAAGGGGATGTTGGCGTCGATGGGTATTACGAACTTGTCAAGCGCCAGAAACGCGAGGAAAAGGCAGAGAAGCAGGCACAGTATGACGCGCAGAAAGCGGCTGAAAAGTATGTTTGGGCGTTCATGCTTTGTACTGGAACTCACGGCTTTTATAGAGCAGCACGAGAGGGTGATGACTTGGACGATGGCCAAGGTGGACCGCGTTCACTGACACGGGCGATCCTGAAGAACAAGGGTCTGACACCATCGCGATCAAAGAGTGTACGAAATCCACGAGTCAAGAAGCGAATGAAATACGACGAGGCCAAGAAGAAGATTCGGTCACAAAAGGCAGTGTACAAGGGTGGGCTGGCAAGCACTGGCGGCAAATATCTCGGTGAAGCTAGCGGAATTAGTACACGGGTGGTCAAGAGTGTCAAGCTTGGATAACAATCTATGTAGACGTATCTACCATACTTTCTATGCAGTCACTTAAAACGTGTATCGCATGCTTTCGGGTAAATAAATGCAGACACGAGTCCGTTGCATTCAATCTATGAAGTAAGTTTAACCGCCTCCTTCTCCTTGCTCATCTTTTGGAGGTCTTGTTCTATTCGAGCATGAGTGAGGGAGCGCAGACTTCAGAGAGTTGTATACTTACGGAGTCCCCATACATGTGCTCGAAGGTCTAAGAATTCTGTAAAACATACATTAGTTAAGCCCTTCCATATGAGTGGATGCCGACTTGCCTATGTGCAAGCCATCATAAATCTGCTTCATCTCGGCCCGTAGTTTTGTCACGTCCGTCTTCTCGGCAGTTCGTTCCGCGAGTGCTTTAAGTTCTTTTTCAACGGTCTCTATCCTCCGTACATGGGCAGACACCCTTTGCGTGCTAGTTTGTAGTTCCTGTCGAAACGGCCGTGGTCAATAAATTTGTCAACCCAGACCATGCCACCAAAAAGCTCACTTGAACGCTCGATTGAAGAATAGATGAAGCGAGTCTATATTCCTCTAGCAAATGGTAGGATGCAAAGGCACTCGCGAGTGAGAAACCGAATAGAAATCCGACAATCCTAAGCAAAGGAGGCTCAAGTAGCTATCAAGATTCTTAATTCCTGTAGACTCACCCTCCTCGAATCCCTCCTGCTCGCTTTTTGACGACAACAGGTGCAACCGGGACGATGGGTGCTACCGAAGCCGCAACAGTCTGTGTAGTCGGTGTGGTCTGCAACAGCCGTGCAGAATTTGAGAAAAAGCGTCGAGAGTGAGCGTGCTGGAGCACTCGCAAGGCAGCAGTGCTGGTCATGGCAAGGACCGACTTTCAAGGCCCAATCTTTGACTCCGACCTTCACTCTCTCCTGTCCCCCCAAAAATCGAAACAAATTGCTAAACAAAATTTTTACAACAAAGTTTAGAATTTTCTAAGGCAGAGATGCACCGACAGCACCCGTACGCAGGTTACAGTCCGAGTTCGCAAGCTGGACCTGGACGCTTTGATTCGCCTCCTGGCCCGGGACCAGATCGTACTAGAGGATCAATGTCAGGTCGTGGATATCCCCCTCCAACAGCTCCTCATCGTGGACGAGGAATGGGAAGAGGCGCGGGACCCTCTGGCTATCATGGTTATGAGTCTCCTTACCCAGGACCTGCTCTCGACAATCCTTATGCTGAAGATGGATACAATAACTACCGAGAAAACGGTAATGAATACGGCAATCACTATGAGAACACCTCAGGTACGTTTTCCCTTTTCCTTTTGGTCATTGTGCAACGTCACGGCTCTTGTGCGAAAGAGAGAGAAAAAAAAAATCCACCCTTGAAAGAGCACGACTATACGACTGCTTTGATGCGAAAGATGAGCAGACACGTACCCCCATCTCGATCTCAAACAAAAACACAACCTTTTTTTTTTCTCGGCTTTCAGCGCTCATCCAATGAGAGAGAGTGGCTTTGTTCTTTTTCTCGAGTCAATCGTCCCGCCCTTGAACCTTGAACTCATCCCGGTGAATTTTCCCGTGTTATTTCAGACATACGGCGAGGTGGTGGCGCCGGCCGGCCACCCAGACGAGAACATGAAGACAAAGTGCGCGACCCATTAATTGAAGAAAGATTGCAACGTGAGAGACCGTGTCGTACGCTCTTCATTCGCAACATTAAGGTGAGCCAAATTGAGAGGCGTAGTGGCGTCTATTTTGAGGTCATGGATCCTAACAACCCCACGTACATTTTTTATAGTATGAGACCGACAGCAACGAATTCCGGCTCAAGTTTGAGGAATTTGGTGAAATTAAGACGTTTTTCGACCTCATCAGTCATCGTGGAATGGTCTTTTGCACATATGTAAGCCAGGCGTTCTGAAACCCATGTTACCCCCTTGAAACGACTAAATGCACCCGTCTAGTATGACATGAGAGCTGCTGAGAGAGCTAAGGAGCGGCTACAGGGGACCGAACTCGCGGGACGACCGGTAGGTTGAGCATTTCGGTCTTGAGGTTCTGTGGCTCATAAGAAGTGCAGATTGATGTCCATTATAGCTTACCCAGAGACGATCAGAAAAAGTACAGCCTTCGATCTCTTTGTGTTTCCCCCACTAATGAATTCCACAGTGAGCTTAATCAAGGCATCATCACAGTCACCCTTATCGATTCTCCAAGCAGAGGAGCCATCGATGATATGGAACTCCGCAGGAAATTGACCGCATTTGGGGACGTCAAATCTATACAACCTTATAATAACCGCCCCGAGTATGTGTCATAAGAGTTGCTGTATTACATGTTCTGACCTTTAACAGATCTCGGACCGTAGAGTTCTATGATCTTCGAGTAGGTTTTCTAGACCCCATTCCTGAAACTTTACTGACAATTTATCTCACAGTCTGCCGATGAAGCTCATGGCAAATTGAGACACCAAACACTGCAGGACGGTATCATTGAAACAGACTTCCTCTTCATGGGTGATCAATTACCTCCACCGGGTCCAGCTATGCAAGAGTCAGTTTCATCATTTGTGGCATTTTTAACGCTTAGCTTACAGTCATACCAGGCGTGCCCGACAAGATCGTCCCGGTGCACCGCGAGGAGGAGGAGGTGGTGGTGGTGGTGGTCGCGGTGGACGGGGAGGAAGAGGAAGAGGCAGGGGTGGATACGATGATCGACGTGGACGAGACTGGGAAGACGAGTACTACAGTCGCGACCATAGACGAGCTTCGCCACCTCGCTCTCATGAGGATCGTTGGAGAGGTATGGTTTGGTTTCCATTCCCTGATTCGTTGCTCACTCTACCCACAGAACGTTCTCCGCCGCCACGTGGTAGAATGGGTAGTGCAAGTGAATCAAATGTGTGTTCTTTCTATTAACTGCTTATCCGTGGTACTGATGAAACCAGCAGGTCGACAGAGACAAGATGGAACAAGCCAAAAAGGTTCAGGATGTAAGCTCTTGTATGTTTCGTCCTTGCCGACTACTCACCACCGTATTCATAGCTCCTAGCCGCACTCAAGCAAACAAGCGGAGGCCCCGCACCAGCATCTCAACCACCAGCAGGCTATTACCCAACATCACAACCACCACCAGCGGCCGCAGCACCAGCTTTTGGCCTCCCACCCCATCTAGCACACATCGGCGCACTTTTGCAGCAAGCATTACCCCCACAACAAGCACAACAGGCAGCAGCTGCACTACAACAATACCACGCGAGCACAAACGCGGCACCAGCCCAGCCTCCATATCCAGGAATGGCACCGCAATCGTATCCTCCAATGCCCCCTCCTTCTGCTATGTTCCCAGGAGGCCAACCAGCATCATCGGGACCATATTCCTATTCTCCAGCAGGAGGACTTCCCCCAGGCAATCCACCGCCAGGTGGTCCTGCCGCGGGTGGTGGATACTCAACAGCGGATATTTATGCACTTCTTGAAAGGCAAAAGCAAGCGCCACAAGCTCCTCCAGCAGGCGCTCTTCCTCCTGATTCGGCAAGATATCCATATGGCCCGCCCGGGCACGGTTCTCAGTCAACCAACTCTCCACCACCTGCAGGTGGATCTGCAGTTCCAGCTCATAGTATCCAAGACATCATGGCACTATTGGTCAGTTTAAATATCTATCACACGCTCAATTACTGACTTTTCCCAAAGAAACGTCCGTCCTAGAGTAGATCGTTTTTGCGTGCACGTTTGTAAATACCATCAGATTTGGCCTGGTTTTTGAGAGATGATAAAACAAGTTTATATGTATGCGTTAAAACTATGACAACAAAATGCAACGGTCACAAATATGCTAGTGCGAAAGCAATGTCCAAAAAGACTACAGACAAGAGAGGAGAGATTATGATGGACCTGGGGCACCGGGAGCACGGTTTCGATTGAGGGCAATGGCGCCTCCACGACCAGCCGGTTTGGGGGGCAGACCTGCTACTTCTTCCGGTTTCAGCCTCTTCGCCAGGGCACCGGGATCTGCACTTTCGTCCTCGTCTCTTGCTCGTTTCCCTCCAGAAGCACCCAGAATGCTTAGTGAGGCACCAGGGCTACCCGGCGCAGGTACTCCACCGGAAATGGCTTGATTCACGGCATCAAGCACAGAGCCACGACCCGCTCCGGGTGGACCACCGCGGCCTCTCACAGGAGCACCTCGTACAGGTGGAACACCCCTACCACGCCCCCGTGCAGCAGCAGCAGCGCCACCAGGCTGGCCAGGAGTGGCTGTACCAGGAAGAGAAGTGGGTACAGGCTCTACTTTGACACCTGGTGCAGCTTGTGCTGGAGTACCCGGAGCTCCTGGAGTTCCTGAGACTGGCTTTGGTGCGGCTGCCGCGCCACCAGCTTTAAGTTGAGCCAATTCATTGCGTGTTCTGGTGAGTTGCATGTTTAGCATTTTGAATTTTGTCTCGCCTTCCATACGTCCGTTTTCGGTTGCCTTGGCGAGTGCTTGATTGTGCTGCTCCTGAATGACTACAAGGCGTTCGTTGAGTCGTGCCTCTACCATAGAATCGATCGCTGCTTCGTTTACACCTCCGGAAGAGGATTGAGCAGCGGTCAACTGATCTTGTAAATTCTTGATCTCCGCTGCATACTGCTCCTGTATCCGTGCCAGTTCAGGTTGACCTTGAGATACTGCACGTAGTTGCTCTTGAAGCGGGGCAGTGGCAGCAGCAATTGCAGCATTTTGTGCCTCCTGCGCTTGTGCCTTGACTGCTTCCATACGTTGTGCAACTAACGTTTCCAATTCCGGCGTGACAATGGCTTCGCCCTTTTCGGCCAACGACTTCTCCAATGACGCCTTGTTGAGTTGTTAGTAAAGTAGATGCCAAAGATTATCTCGACTCACAATCTTCTCGCGCTGTCTTGCCATCTCCTGTGCCATTCCTCTTGCCCGGGTTTGAAGGTCCTGAGAACGATTAGAGAACGTCAGGTGTGAGAATAAGTATACATACATTGAATCTCTTCTGCGCCTCTTGGGTTGCTTGCATACTTCGCTCAAGCTCTGCATTAGGAGCTCCAGTGGCGGCGGCGCCAGGGTTAGCCTGCAGCGAGGCCAACTGTTCTTTAAGGGATGTATTTTCTGCAAGCAAGGTCGCTTTTTGTGCATTCAACTGCGCGATCTCCGCTTTGAAGGCAGCCGAGCCAGCATCCATAGAGGCCTTGTCACCAGCTGAGCCAGCAGCTTCTTGATTCTGCTTGCTGAGCCTCTCCACCTCCGCCTTGGCAGATTCAAGCTCCTTCCCAATGGCTTCATTTTGTGCTATGGCGGCGTCTCTTTCAGAGGCCAGTTGCGCTTGTCGTTCCATAGACTCGCTGGTCACATTTTTATGGGCTTCTTTCCACATGCCCTGTGCTTCTCTCCATTTCAAGACCTGGGAAACCATGAGATATCGCGTATCAAAGAAACAGTAAAACTAACAGCAGCTTCAGCCCTCGCCAATTGGGCTTTGATTGCAGTGAGTTCTGCCTCCAATTTTTCCTTCTCCGCCTTCAGTTGCTCATGAACCTCGGGATCGATGCGTTCAAACTGTAAATGTGTTAGAAAGCCATAACTGGAGAGAGACGACTAACCTTAGTCATAATGGAGGTTGCCCGCTTCCTCCACTGGTCAATAGAAGCTTGTAACGTCTCATTCTCAACTTTCATATAATCACGTTCGCTGCGCAACGTAATGACCTCCTGCTTGAGCGGTGAAATTTCCGATTCGGCCGCGATAAGCTCATCACTCTTCTTCGCAAGTCGCTGCTCCAAAGTGGCCTTTTCAGCACGCAGAACACGATTGCCTTCAATCAGAGAGGCGTTCTCCGAGACCTTCGCGAGTAGTGCTTGTTGGTCATTTGGCGCCAGAGCCGCCTTGCTTGCCATTTCTCGCTCTTCTGCAAGCCGCTGACGCGTCAACTCGAGTTCCGTTGTAAGACGGCGAACATCTCCAGTGATACGGGCATTCTCCCGTTTCAACAGCTCGTGCTGACCACGGAGGAGGTCTGCTTCTCGTTTGACATGCTGGATGACTTGCTGTAACTCTTGAACCTGGGTGTCATTCGATGGTTCGTGCATGGCGGCCAAACTACTCTCCGATAAATCGCCAACCTTGGCCGCTTGTGCCGTGACACTGGCAAGTTGCTTGTGAAGTATGTCATTTTGTGCGATCAGAGAATCATATCTTGAGCGAACATCTGTCAACTCCTGGTTAATCGAGTCGGCTTGCAACTTCCAGCTTTGCTCTGAGGTAGATAAAATAGACTGTGAAGTTTTGGCGTCCTCGAGAGCCTTGGTGGCTGTACTTTGAGCCTCCTGCAACTGCTGCTGGAGAGTATCCCGTTCTTTGAGTAAAGTGGAATGGTCGATAAGAATACTTTGGTATTTCTGTTGAACCTCTCTCGTCTTCTGGGCTTCGGCCAACAGCTCTTGGTGACTTGACTGCTGTTCACGTAATGCACGTGCATCAGCTCCTTGCACCTCGGCAACAATATCTTCCAAGAGCTTCTTTTCTTGCGCAAACTGAGTTTCTTTCGTTTCCATCTCAGCTTCGAGGGCAGCCCTTTGCTCTGTGAGTGTTTGCTTCTCGACTTGCAGGGCAGAAAGCCTTTCTTGTAACGATACGAGTTGCGCCTGGAAAATTACATGAGAAATGACAAGTGATGAAGGTGGGCTCAGCGTACCTCCTTGAGAGCTAACTCCTGCTGGGATTTGGTTGTAAACTCGTCCGTTGATCGACGAAGGTCCTCCAGCGCTTGCTCCGTGGTCTGTGCAAGCTCTTGATACATAAGACCATTAGCACGCTCGCTGGTCAGCTCTAATTGAACGCTCTTCAATTCAGCACTGAGTTCCGCGACTTGGGCACGTAGATTCTCCTCCTCAGAGGCGCCAGCAGTGGACATAAGCCCAAGAGTTCCAGGCCTACGCTCAAAGACTGCGAGCTTCTCGAGCGCGCGATGTAGTTGCTTGTTCAAGTCATCGGAGCGAGTTTGCAGATGTGCTTGGTTGGCCTGGGCAATGGCAGCGGCTTCGCGAGATTTGATGACTTCCTCGTTCTTGGTATTTGGTGTTAGTCTCGGCGCTTTGGATAAAAGTATGATACTTACCATTTGAGAAAGGCGGTGATTCAGATCCCGAACTTCAGCGTCCTTCTCTGTTAATCGTGACCTTCCAGAGGCACGGTCGTTCATAAGCTCATCTCTGAGAGAAGTGCTGCCGGAAAGTTAATGACCCATCAAGGAATAGAGTGGTATGCTCACATCTCAGAGGTTAATCTCGCCTTCTCCTTCTCCAACGCTTGCTTATTTTCCTCCCATAACAATGAGAGCTCATCTTTCATGCGTCGATAATCCTCAAGGGTCTGATTGTTTCTGGATCGTTCTGCATGCAGCTGTCGGTTCTCCTGCTCCAACCGATCCTCACGGGACTGCCACAGTAATTAGAGCGGTAATCATTACGCTTTATGGGTGAACATACCTTCTGAAGGCTCTTTTCGTTTCGTAAAAGCTGAGCCTCGCTCTGCGCTTTGGAAAGATTTCCGGAATATGTAGCCAAGGTCGAAGACAATTCCCCAATCTTGGACTCAGCCTGGCGCATATAACTTTCGAGCTCGTTGTTTCGTCCGGAAAGAGTCTTGAGCTCTTCGGCTTGTGCAGCAGTACTCGATTGGAGCAATTTATACCGCTCGACATGATACTCGACTGTCGCTCGAGCTTTGCCCAATTGAACATGTAAGTCCGTTGACTCTGCTTTGGCATGCTTCAATTCTGCCCGTAGAGTGTCAAAGTCCTTGGCAGTTTCCCGCTTGAGGGCGTCTAGAGCTGCACGCTCTTCGTCATACTTCTGATGATAATCGACGGCGCCATCAATGGCCATTGCATTGTCCCTCATTTCAACAGCAGGGACTTCAGCACCAGTTCCTCCCTGGCGGCGGGATGCCATGGCTTTGAAGACATCTCGCTCCTTGATATAGGCCTCCATCTTCTGCTGGCTCGTCTTTAGTTGAACCTGTAAGCTTTCGATGACCATTCGTGCCTCCGCCATCATTTCGCTCTCGGCCTCTTCAGCCTGTGCAGCACGTTCCCGTTCCTCGAGCTGTTGCGCCAGCGAACGCGTGAGTTTCAGTAGGGTCATGTTCTGCTGCTGCAAGTGCGGCAAATCACGCAGCAATACAAGGTTGGAGGAAACGAACGAATCGGCGTCAATAACGCCGTTGGTGTTGTTAGAGGAAACTTCGGAAAGGTGGTCGGTGAACTCGTCGGGAAGCGTTGGGTCAATGGCCCGTGCAAGCTGATGCATTAAGCCGCGAACTTGACGCGAAAGATCAACCTGTTGTTTGTTGAGGAGGTCAATCTCCTTTTGTTTGCTTTGGAGGGCATGGTTTGCTTCACGCGCGGCGCGGGCTTGTTGGTCTCGATCCTCCATAGCTTGTGATAGTTGAGATGCGAGTTGTCTGGCTTCTTCAGACACACGTGCATATTCGAGGCGTTGTTGAGTGAGAATGGGTGCCTATAGTATCATACGATCAATAAGTTAGGACACAATGAAGATTCGTCATTACTTACGCGATCTTCGATCTCGTTGTAGATATCACTTAGAGTTGTCTCCAAGCGCGCCTTTTCTTGTCGTTCCTTGGCGAGCTCCTTTTGCAAGCGCACATAGTCGGCATACACTTCCGTGATCGAACGTCCACCCCTCTGCAATTTGGATACAATTGATGCAGTTGGGCTGAGCATGAGGCCGCTCATATTGCCGCCGACCATGCTTGTGTTAGCCCCAGGTGTACCAGGTGTTCCTGCACGTATAAACGAGGCGTCTGCCGACATGTTCATGCTGAGCTCTCCGCTCTGAACTCTGGACAAGACGGTCTCAAGCTCCTCGACTTTCGCCTCGGCAGCATCTGCACGCTCGCGTTCTCGCTCCGTCTGCGCAAGCAGGACCTCTTCTCGCTTTGCGACCTCTCTTCGTACGGTCTCCTCCTCTTTTTCGATTTCTTCAACGCGCGCCTTGGCTTCGTCTGCGATACGTTCGTATTGGGTGAGGAGATCCTTGCACACTGCCATTTCGTCTGCAAATGCACGTGCATTGGACGCTTCGGCTGAGGAAAGATCGCGGACTTGTTCAAGTGCCTCGGAGAGTTTGCGCTCCATGTGCGAATTGGCTGCTTGCAGACTACGGGCACGTTCGGCTTCACGGTCGAATGCTGACGATTTTTGATCTAGTTTTGATTGGAGGGAGGAAACTTCTTCGGTGCGCGTACGTCGTAGGTCGGAATAGCGTGTCAGTTGGGCGGAGAGCTCGTTGTTCAGCTTGTCGTTTGCTTCTTGTAGCAGGTTCACTTGCTGTTCAAAGGTAGACACTTTGAAGGATAGTGTACGCTCTGCAGAACTGCTTTCAGCCAGTTTCGCGGTGAGGTCAGAGGCGGTCTTGCGGATGGTTTGGATTTCTTCTCGTAAGGACGTAGTCTCGCCTTGAATAAAAAACAAAGATTAGCTTGATAATAAAGGATAAAAAGGTTGTGTACCATGTAGTCGCGTCTCGCGAGTGAGGGCAGCGTCCAAAGTATCAGTCAGGGTCTTCTTCTCCCTTTCCCTTTCTTCAAGTTGATACTTGAGCATCTCCGTTTCTCTTCCAGAGACAGAGTTGGACGTCGTAAGGCCGGCAAGCTGCCCAGCCAGTCGAGCCCGTTCATTCTCGATTTCTGTTCCCGCGCTTTTCAGCCTCTCGACTTCGGTTTTTAGCTGTTCAATAGCCTCGGTACTCTCCTGCCGATAGGTCTCTTGGTCCTGCAAAGCCTGTTCTAGGTCGGCATCCTTTTGTTCCAAGCGGTGTTCCCAGTCTTGCAAAGCGGCGTCAAACTCTTGCTTTTGGGATATTACGAGTCGATAAAGGTGGATGATCGCGTCTGCATTGGGAGCTGCCCAGTTTGTCGACGAGCCGGTGAGTGCGTCTAATGTGGACGGCTCGAGGTCCTCTGGGAGAGTGAGAGAGAGGTGTTCAGCCTGTGCTGGAGCAGCTTCTGTCGCGTTGCTTGCTTGTGATTTCCGCGTTTGCGGCGCCATTTTACAGGCCTTTGAACAATGCCGCAACAACTAGAAGCCAAACTGTATTTTACCACTTGATCCCGGTCACACCGTCGCTCATGTTTCTTGCCATTACAAATCCCTATAATGTCTATTGTTCTCATATTGTTTATGAAGTCTTCCCTTTACACTTTGCTCCCGCCTCATGTGTTCCAACGCAGTAAGAGGTTTGATAAATGAAAGACCTTATGGGCATATCAATGTTTTAGTTATCTAGAAAGGCCGCCCCTGTTTTAATACTAATCGAGGCAATATCATCCATCCTCGTTACGGCCCGTATCCCACTCCTAGCGCTTAAACGGCTTGTCTCCCACCGTTGGCAGGTCCAAAACGCAAGTTGAAATACATGTGTGAATCCAATGAAAAAACAGGGGGAATATGTATCCTCAGCTTTGGCAAGTTTTGGTCGAGACGCTGGTGCTTTTGTTCTGACCGACACCACGTAGACAATGGAGGGCCAGGAACGTACTCACAACTACTGATACTAAAAGAATACACGAGTCGTTTGGCATCAGACCTGCACGTTGGCGAAGACGAGGTGTATCTGGCGGATTACTTTGATCTTATGGGTGGCGTCGGCTTTGGAGGGTGTGTATGCCACTGGCTAGCCGTGGTAATCTCACGCTATTCTAGGATGGCTGCTTTCATGCTTGGGCATCTGAGGATGAACATAGAACAGGCTATCGACAAACTCTTGACCTTAACCGATCTCCTTGGTTTCGACGACTCTAATGGCGATGTAGACCAAAAAAAGAACTCAAATATTCTCAAGGATTTCTTGGAGAATTTACTGCAGGCGAGAGGGATCGCTCCTGAAACCAAGATGAATGACCCTGGTTTCTTGTTCAAGCGGTCTAAAGTGTATGTACCGCACATGTGATTTGGTCTCCACCTCTAATTCTGATTGCAGCACGCTCTATGCAGCATCTTCAGCAAATGTTACGCATCCTCATGCCTTTCGAACATATTCATCTCGTGGATCAACTCTAAATCCAACAATCATCGAAGCGCTATGTGCGACAACAGCAATTCAATCGTATTTTCTACCCGTAGAGATGGGCCCGCGACGAGTGCGGGAGTCATTTATTGGAGGTGCACTTGGGGCCAATAATCCCACACGATTACTACTCGAGGAAGCCGACAAAGTGTTTGGGAAGAATCGGCGAATAGCTCAGATCCTCAGCCTTGGGTGCGGCCTTTCTCGAGTACAATCGGTGAATGCATCGGACCGAGTGGACATTGACAGGCTATTAAAAGAAGTTATGAGGGATTGCGACACGGTAGCAAACGAACTCTCAACACGATTGTTCAATGTCGACGCATACCTCCGCCTGAATGTCAATAGAGGAATGGAATTCCTAGAAATGAAAGATTGGAATACTCTAGGGGCAGTTGGAACCCATACGGCTACCTACCTCGCGACGCCCTGTATCTCAGAGTCCATCGACAATTCTCTACGGGGTTTACGGGAAAGGGTTGGATCAGTGACATTGGGTCAGCTAAGTAAGTATACTCGAGTTTACGTTTCAGTGGAGATACTCATCGTGTCATAGGTCATTCTAGTAAAATCAAAGTAATGGCAAAGAAGGCGCCACTTGTTTCACCATACTTTGTGTTGCGAGAAAAGCCATGGATGATAATGGTTGATCATCTCGTCAAATCTGTCGCTACACGGCAGAAGATTCTTCCAATCACAGGAATGGGGGGCTGCGGAAAGACCCAGTTGGTTTCCTATTTCTTACAGGAATATCCCACATTGTGAGTACTCACACATAAACTGGCAGCCATTACTAATATGGGTTAGATATGCACAGATTGTTTACGTGGACGCGAGCTCATTCTCCACCATCAAGGCTGATTTCCAGACGTGGGCTCGAGCACTTGGAGACGGTCACGAACGAAACACCTGGGAAGATGCTCTCAGGGTACTTGGAAGCGTTCCCCCGGGTGAACAATGGGTTTTGATATTCGATAATGCAGACGACCCTAGCCTTAATATCAATGGATTTCTACCCAGAGACACTAATCTCACCATCCTGATTACGTCACGAAACCCGGACCTTGGGAATTTGGCAACTACAACCCACCTTGAGCTCGGGGAGATGACAAAAGAGGAGGCTCTATCAGCCATGGTTCAAGCGGCTCGGCGCTCCCTACCGTTATCCGACGAGGAAATCGAAAGCGTAAATGTTCTTTTAAAAGAACTAGGGTGCCTAGCAGTCGCCCTCGTGCAAGCGGGAACATATTGCCGTCAACTCTCCTCGACCGTCGGGGAAGTGTTCCGCCCCTACAGTTTTACACAGTATCTGAACCTATTCAAATCTCATCGTATGGATCTCATGAAGAAATCAGGGCCGATGTCGTTGGACAACTATCAACGCGGAGTATACATTACGCTTGACTTGTCGTACAGACAGTTGACACAGGAGTCTCGGGACTTCCTTCACATTATATCACTATTTCATTATACCGACATCCCATTTACTTCCTTCGCTGCGGCGGCCCAGAACGCTTTTGAGGATCCCAAAAGCTACTATCCCCGTGACGATAGTCACAAAAATACCATCTTAAAACTAAAGAACCTCTTGTGGCAGGATATGGGGTGGAACGAGCTTTATTTGCAAGAGATTATTCGAACCCTCCGTTCCTTCTCTCTTGTCACCGCGAGTTCGACAAATGATTCCTTGTTCCTTCACCTTCATCCTCTCATCCAGGCATGGTCGAGAGACATGATTTCCTCAACCCCTCACCCGTATCGAGCCATGGCTATGCAGGTGCTTACTGCCTGTGGAAATGAGGATATCAAGCTCAGTCGTTTTCTTCTCCCTCATATGAGAGAGATGCTCAACCAGGTTGGAATTCGAGATATGCACGTCAATGACCTTCTAGCATTTGGCGTGGTCGCGAAACAGCAAGGAAACTACGGTAGAGCCGGACGGATACTCGAAGCAGCCCTAGAATCTATGAAACATTCAGCTGAAGAGAATTCCATGAATACTCTTTGGGTAGCTTCATGGCTGGCCTCGACTTACCGGTGGGAAGGAAGGTGGACGGAGTCCGAGAAACTCTTTACGGAAGTACTTGAGCAGCGAAGGCGGATTCTAGGGAAAGAACATCCAGATACAATCAAAACAGCCTCAAGTCTGGCAGCGACATACCGCAGCCAAGGACGGTGGACTGAGTCTGAGATGCTCTTGGTGGAAGTGCTTGAGCAGGGAAGGCTTTCTCTTGGAATCGACCACCCACATACAATCAAAGCAGCTCGGAACCTAGCAATGACGTACCACTCCCAAAAACGATGGGACGAATCGGAGCAGCTCTTGGTGGAAGTACTTGAGCAGGCAAGGCGAGTCCTAGGGATCGACCATCTGGATACAATCAAAGCAGCTGCAAATCTGGCATTCACATATCGTAACCAAGGACGATGGGCCGAATCTGAAAAACTCGAGTTGGAAGTACTTGAGCAGCGAAGGCGGATTTTGGGGGCTGAACACCCAGATACAATCTGGGCAGTCGCACACCTGGCATCGACATACAACTGCCAAGGACAGTGGGCAGAAGCTGAGAAGCTCGAGATAGAAGTGCTCGAGCAGCGAAGGCGTCTTCTGGGGACCGAGCACCCGCATACAATCGATGCGGTTGTCAGCCTAGCATTAACATATGCTAAACAAAGTCGATGGGATGAAGCTGCCACCCTTCTTGCATTAGCAGTTCAGCAAAGCACAAAAATTCTCGGTCAGCGGCATCCTTATACGCAAAGTGACCTTAAACGACTCGCATCTGTGTACGACAAGTTAGGTAGAACCACGGAGGCCGAGGAAACAAGGTGTTTTCTGATCCCAAATGTGTCCTCTGACGAGTGAGCCTCTTGCTTCAGTGCGATATCCTCTCTGATGCAGCACAGCTAGGCTACTATAGCACTAGCATGTGTCCCGTATAACCCCGCCGATCTAGCAATGAAATGGCCTTGAGTTGTGATAGCCGGGTTAAGGATGTACAACGTAGTATGCCTCCTATATTACCAAGAGCCTATGCTTCTTCCATAATCCGACTCGTCACGCCAACCCGTGATTCATTTGATTGTGTGCCTCGTATCCTAACGTACGCTAGTCAGCATAACTTTGAGCTACAGACGTGAAGAGAGCCCGGTCGTAATAAGAAAGACACGCAAACTTGTCAGTTTCAAAAGTATCTATGACATTCAGGGCTGTGAATAGGCAATTACCATCCTCGTCAAGCAAGAAAGCTCTTAGGGCCTGACAGAATCATTCTCCATTGTTGAAGACGAAAGAGAATAGTAGACACTTTGTTATTCTAGCCCTCCGTGAATTATTCTCTCAAGTCGAATGTAGACGCATTGTACTGGAGGCGTAGTGGTCGAGGTTTGAGGTTCACCTCGCCGACCCAACTCTGACCAACATCTTTTCCAAACCGCAAAAATGCGCAATCCGTTGCTCTTGGATCCTCGTTCATGAACAGTTCCTGGGTCTTTCTCTTTCGGCTTGCCGTCCGACACGACTTGACGGCTATTCCCGCAATGGAAAGAAATTTCATTCACACAGGCTGCTTGGATTGAATTTCATCAATTAGAACAGAATTTCCTATCAATCGCATAGGCTTGGCGGCGTCCTCCCCTTTCTAGGCCTGTATGCCAGCATTATCAACCCAAGCGCTCTGGCCTCTTCCCAAACAAAATTTTGAGACTGGAGCAACATAAAAACGTCAGTGCCAGGTCAAATGATTCAATTTCCTCTATTCAAGCCTACGCACTCTCTCCTCCGCCCCGATAGCCAATGCTTTTGCCTCTTCCAAACCCTTTTAATCATTTCAAAGGACCCACAGTCAGCTGCCACCATGACGTGTGGTAGGGCCCAGGCGCAGCTCATGTCATTGATAATCCCTTCGCCAACCTTGTGGACCTCTTCATTAACCCCTCCTCTGGAAGACGCCGTGTCAGATTTCTGACAAAGGTGACATCGGACATGTACGGACCATGCCAAGTATTTGACACCTAGCCGCACTATCGGGCGTCAATCCTTGTTAGCCCCTTCTCCCCTTTAATTTCCGACCCTACTCTGCCCATCAAGGTACTACGAACACGTTATAATCAGTGAAATAAATGGACAAGGAGTCTGATGGGATATGTATTCTCAGCTTTGGTACGCCTTGCACATGCTTCTCATGACCAGCGCCTCCTGACGCTGGACCGTTCAGACAATGGAGGACCCGGAACATACTCGCAGCTATTGATACTGCAAGAGTATATGAGCCGTTTAGCCTCGGACTTATGTGTCGCTGAAGGCGACGTATACCCAGCGGACTACTTTGACCTTATGGGCGGAGTTGGGTTTGGCGGGTGAGTTTTAGAGAGATACCATGTCATTTTCTCATCCACCAGATAGTCTCGTTGCACTTATGCTGGGTCATTTACGGATGAGTGTAAACGAAGCGATTGAAGCCTTCGTCGATGCCACATGCCACATCTTCCCAGACGACTTCTCAGCGACCAGCTTAGATGCTAATACCAAGCACCTTCGTGAGGCCGTTCAGCGCATACTTCAATCCAGAAACATTCCACTTGATACCAAAATGAACGACGAGATCCGAAACCAGACGAACTGTAAAGTGTACGAGCTCCGCAATAAATTCGCATCGGAAATACTGACTCCAAATAGTGCTCTATACGCAGCCACCTCCGCGGACCTCAGTCATCCAAGGGGTTTCCGTACATATATATCCCGAGGATCCAATCTGAATCCTACTATCGTTGACGCAGTTTGCGCAACAATGGCATTACCAGACTACTTTTCACCGATAAAAATAGGTCCTCACCGAAGGCAACAATCCTTTGTGGGGGGTGCACCCAGCGCAAACAACCCTACGAGGTTGCTTCTTGAAGAGGCCAGCAAAATCTACAAAAAGGACCAGCACCTAGCCCTACTCCTCAGTCTAGGCTGTGGAGTTCCTCGCGTGCTATCCGTCACCACATCTGATGAGACGAGTGTCGATAGGCTGATAAGGGATCTCACGGCGGATTGTGAGATGGTGGCAAATGAACTAGCTACTCGGTTGTTCAACGTTAGCGCATACCTTCGCCTCAATGTGAACAAAGGAATGGAAAACGTCAAGATGCACGACTGGAATGACCTCGGAACCATCGAAAGCCATACGGTCTCTTATCTAGGGACGACTATAGTTTCCGAGGAACTCGATAGTTCCCTGCGACACTTGCAAAATAGAGTCGCCGCTGTGACGTTAAGCCAACTTGGTGAGTACGTTTGGGCCTCGTTAATAAACCACTGTGTTCACCTGATGTTTCCATAGTTCATTTTGCTCAAGCCACGACTGTGGCTAAGAAAGCTCCTCCTGTGTCACCTTATTTCGTACCCCGGAAGAAACCATGGGAGAAAATGGTGCACCATCTCGTTTCCTCTTCATACTCGGGGCAGAGGATCTTTCCCATTACGGGAATGGGAGGCTGCGGAAAGACACAGTTGGTGTCCTATTTCTTGCAGGAATATGCCCATTTGTGAGTGTACATATCTATTTGTCCAATAGAATCCTGAATGAGAATAGATATGCACAAACTATCTACGTGGACGCAAGCTCATCTTCTAGCATCAAAGCCGACTTCCAGACGTGGGCTAGATCACTTGGAGATGACCACGAACGCGATGTCTGGGAAGAAGCCTTACAGAAGCTTAACAGTGCCCCACAACATGAGCAATGGGTACTGGTCCTCGACAACGCAGACGATCCTGCCTTGGACCTCCTTCAGTTCCTACCAAAGCACGTCAATGTCACGATTATCATCACTTCGCGAAACCATAATCTGGGAAATCTATCGACCACGCATCATCTTGAGCTTGGAGAGATGAACACCGATGAAGCCCTAGCAGTGATGCTACAAGCAGCACGGCGCCAATTACCTTTATTGGACGACGAAATGGAGAGCGCTCAAACTCTCCTAAAGGAGTTAGGATGCCTTGCAGTTGCCCTTGTCCAAGCCGGGACGTACTGTCGCCAACTTTCCTCCACAATTGGCGACGTGTTTCGCCCATACACATTTACACAATACCTTTCATTGTTCTACTCGCACCGTGCCGAGCTCATGAAAGAAGCGGGACCAACCTCATTGGACAAGTACCAACGCGGGGTATATACCACTCTGGACCTGTCATACAAAGTGCTCCCTCAAGACTCCCGCGACTTCCTCCATCTCATTTCTTTCTTCCATCACACCGAAATCCCCCTCACCGCCTTTATCAAGGCATCTACAAATGTCTTCAAGGACCCTGACTGGCTCCTTCCTCGTTCTCAGGGCCACGTAATCACGATATGCAGTTTGCAAAATCTCCTCTGTAAAAACATGGGATGGAACGAGTTACGAATGCAACGAGTCATTCACACTCTCCGCTCCTTTTCCTTACTTACAGCTAGTTCTATGGACGACTCCATCTTCCTTCATCTACACCCACTAGTTCAGGCGTGGTCCAGGGATATGGTCACGCCATCTTGTCATCAATATCAAGCGATGGCCATCCAAGTCCTCACCGCTTGCGAAAGCGAGGAAAACCTCGGGCTTTATCGATATTTGCTCCCTCACATCCTCGACATGCTGGATCAGATACAGTTGCAAGATCTTCACGCGAACTGCCTGATAGCCTTTGGCAAGGTTCTCCAGCAGCAAGGCTACTATCAACGAGCGGCGCTGTTATTCGAGACAGCTTTGGAGCTGATGAAGCTATCCAATCAATCAAGTCCGAAAGGGCTCCTCCGAGTGACCTCGTGGCTGGCCCATACCTACCTAAGTGAGGGCCGGTGGAGTGACACCGAGAGATTAAGAATGGAGGTGCTGGAACAGCATACACAAAATTTTGGGACGGAGCACCCTGAGACCATTTCAGCGGCTTCAGACTTAGCAGCTGCATATGGTGCACAGGGACAGTGGGACAAAGCCGAAGAACTGCAAATAACAATCCTCGAGCAGTCAAAGAGGACCTTGGGCGTGAAGCACCCTGATTCCATCTCTGCAGCCTCCAGTTTGGCGGCAACATATGGTGCCCAGGGGCGATGGGCTGATGCGGAGGAGTTACAAGCGAAAGTCCTCGGACAATTCAGACGAGTTCTAGGAGTGGATCATCCAAATACCATTGCGGAGGCCGCAAACCTCGCAATGACATATGCTGCACAAGGGACATCCGACGATGCCGAGAAATTACAGATTGAGGTGCTCGGACAACGCCAGCGGATCCTTGGGGTGGATCATCTAGACACGATTGCGGCAGCTGCGAACTTGGCATCGACATATCGTGACCAGAGGCGGTGGAACAATGCCGAGCGACTCAAGAGAGAAGTGCTTGAGCAGCGAAGGCGAGTTTTAGGGGTCGACCACCCAGATACGATCACCGCAGCTGCAAATCTAGCATTGACATACCATCGCCAAGGCCGACGAGAAGATGCGGAGAGGCTCGAGGTGGAGGTGCTTGGGCAGCGTAGGCGAATTTTGGGGAAGCACCACCCACATACAATCATGGCGGCTGCAAATTTGGCAATGGCATATTATGTGCAGGGGAAGTGGAGCGCTGCAGAGCAGCTCGAGGTTGAAGTGTTCGAGTACCGCAAACGGACGCAGGGAATAGAGCACGCGAGCACACTCACGGCAGCAGCAAACCTCGCAGCGACGTATGGTGGACAAGGCCGATGGGAAGAAGACGCCACTCTTCTCGCTCAGGTGGTTCGGTTGAGCTTGAAGATATTGTCTCAACAGCACCCTGATACACAAACACGCCTCAGACGCCTCGCATTTGTTTACGAAAAGGTCGGTAAACTACAGCAAGCCGAGGAGATCAAGGAATCTCTTGATTCCAGATACGTACTCCGGACACAAGTAAGTGGATTGGTATCATAAAGAACCTATATCTAAATGGAATCCAGATCATTCCAGTCCCAGGACTGATTCCATATCATTCTACTAATATTCTTGCACACCTATTTGCGGCTCGTTCATACTTGAGCGGATTCGTTGGTGTGCACGGATTGTGTTACCACATATCCACTACTGGCTTCTCTGTATAGTACAAACCACGCATGTATTTAACAGAATTTAAAGCGACTTGTCGACGACGATTATCTTTTCATTACCTAATGACACTCGTGAGGGACCTTTCATTCGATTACTGAGTAAATAGTGATTCCTGGCCATAAGAAAGGTTAGTCCAAATTTTATTAATTTTATTCTCAAAGCGTGAATGGAGGCAGAGCCAAACAGGAAGCCCAATCTTCTCCTCCACTCGCACAACGTCAACCACACCCTTTTTGAATAAACTATTCTACTCTTTTAATAACAACATGCCTTTATCACAATATCGATTTCAGTGTTCAGGGCCCACAATAGGAGCCAAAATGTCCCAAATTGAGGCAGCAGCATTTAGCCGTCCGGTCTCGTTTGCGACTGGATGTATAACTCTGGCTGCCATGGGCATAAATATACAATTCTTCTCAATTCACCCGGGTAGACTGATGATCCTCGATGTTCTTATAACAATCTCGGGCCTATTTATTGGCCCATCGCTCCTAGCAAGCTCTGTACATCAGCAACGAATCGGACCGACTCCTAATACATATTTCGGGTGATGAAGTCGAAACGATACCCCTTCTCATTTTACTTCTACAGAGCGCTTTTATTCCGCCTGTCCAACGCCACCCACCTCCAGCCCAACTACATACCAGTTAACTGTACATAACCGAGGAATCCCGGAATTTGGCATTATCCGGGTGAGCGTAATCCGCGCGCTTGGCAGTCTATTTCGTCTCTTCCGACTCTTGCCTTTCTACCACTACATCATCGGTCAGGACCTCCACGAGATATGTCCGGTTCGAGGACCAGATTGGAAGAGAAAATAGATGGCGTATGCCTCCTCAGCTTTGGTAAGCTTTCTCATGTTTCAACACGAGCCTGACATTTTCTGACCGATGCTTCCTTGTAGACAATGGAGGGCCTGGAACATATTCGCAGCTGTTGATACTGAAAGAATACATGGGTCGCTTGGCGTCGGACTTGCAGGTTGTCGAAGACGAGGTGTATCCCGCAGACTACTTTGACCTCATGGGCGGTGCCGGCTTTGGAGGGTGCGTGTGCACCACTAGCCATTCTCCATATCTTACATCATTGTAGAATGGTCGCATTTATGCTGGGACACTTGAGGATGAACGTGGATCAGGTTATGGACGCCCTCCTCGTCTTAATTGCTCACATTTCATTCGACGACTCTGAGAACAGTATAGATCGCGAGAATAACTCGACTACTCTCAGAAATCTCTTAGAGGATACGCTTTCGGCACGAGGAATCGCGGCTGACACCAAGATGGACGACCCTAATTCCTCATCCAAGCAGTGTAAAGTGTAGGCTCCCCCATGCTAACTATGTTTTAAATCTCTGATTTTGATTGTAGTGCGCTTTATGCAGCAGCCTCGGCCAATCTCACCCATCCCTATATCTTCCGAACATACCCATCTCGCGGATCCACTCCAAATCCAACGATTATCGAAGCCCTCTGTGCAACAATGGCAATTCAATCGCACTTCCTGCCAGCGAAAGTCAGACTACCACGGGTCCGGGAGTTATTTGTTGGAGGTGCACTTGGTGCCAACAACCCCACTCGATTACTTCTTGAGGAAGCCAGTAAAGTCTTTGGGACGAACCGTCGAGTAGCCCAGATCATTAGCCTCGGATGCGGTCTTCCCAGAGTACTGTCGTTGGATTCATCGAACAGGCAGGGTCTTGGTAGGTTACTACAAGAGATTACGACGGATTGCGAAATGGTGGCAAATGAACTATCGACACGACTATTGGATGTCAACGCGTACCTTCGCTTAAACGTAAACAGAGGAATGGAGTCCATCAAAATGAAAGAGTGGGCCGCTCTGGGTGCAGTTGAGACCCATACAGCCGCTTATCTCGCGACACCTTACGTTTCAAATTTAATCGACAACTCTGTGCAGGGTTTACAAGAAAGAGTTGGGTCAGTGACTTTCGGTCGGTTGAGTGAGTACATTGTCATGTATGTTTGGTTGATGGAAATATTCTAATTTTTATCACGCTCTAGTTCAATTCAAAAAGATAAAAGTTATGGTAAAAACGGCCCCGCCCGTTTCGCCACACTTTGTTTTACGAGAAAAGCCGTGGAAGGCAATGGTTGATCACCTTGTCAAGTCTGCTTCTACACGACAGAAGATCTTCCCAATTACTGGCATGGGGGGTTGCGGAAAGACGCAACTAGTTTCATATTTCTTGCAGGAGTATCTCACCTTGTACGTATCACGTCTACTCTCGTAGCCATTGCTAACATGCATCAGATACGCACAAAGCGTCTATATAGATGCAAGTTCCTCCTCTAGTATCAAGGCCGATTTACAAGCATGGGCCCAAGCCCTTGGAGACGGCCATGAGTGTGATGTTTGGGAGGATGCACTCAGGAAACTTAACGGCGTTCCTCCTGATGAACGATGGATCTTGATTCTCGACAATGTGGAGGATCCTGACCTCGATATCAATTCATTTCTACCTAAGGATCCCAATGTCACTATCCTGATAACTTCACAAATGCGGAATTTCGGGAACCTTTCGACCACCATCCATCTCGAACTTGGGGAGATGACGACAGACGAGGCCCTATCAGTAATGGTTCGAGCAGCACGGCGCCAGTTACCTTTACCTGATGAAGAAATGAAAAACGCACAGATACTTTTAGAACAGCTAGGCCGCCTTGCAGTCGCTCTAGTGCAAGCTGGGACGTACTGCCGTCAGCTCTCTAAAAGCGGTGATATCTCCTCTCCGTACACGTTTACACAATACATGCACCTGTTCATTTCACGTCGTGCAGATCTTATGAAGAAAGCAGAACCGGCGCCGTTGGACAAGTATCAGCGCGGGGTTTACACCACCCTCGACTTGACGTACAAAAGACTCCCTCAGAAGTCTCGCGACGTTCTTCATACGTTGTCATTCTTTCATTATACAGATATTCCGCTAGCTGCATTCTCCAAGGCAGCAGAAAATGCTTTCGAGGACCTAGAAGACTATCACCCTCGCGGCGATACTCGTAGAGCTATAATTTCAAAGCTTAGCGATCTTCTATGGAAAGGCGCGGGGTGGGACGAGTGGCACCTACAAGAGATCATTCGAGACCTCAGTGCATTCTCGCTAGTCACCACTAGTTCGACAGAAAATTCCCTATTTATTCATCTTCATCCTCTGGTTCAGGCATGGTCCAGAGACACGAGTTCCACGAGCTCTCAGTCTTATCGTTCAATGGCCATCCAGATACTCACCGCCTGCGGAAGCAAGGACATTGGGCTTAATCGGCTTCTTCTTCCCCATATCTTGGATATAATCCGCCAAATAGAGCTCCACGATATGCAAATCAACGATTTGATGTCATTTGGCGAGGTTATTCGACAACAAGGGCACTATCATAGAGCTGGACAGCTTCTTCAAAAAGCCCTGGAGCATATGAAACGTTCCAATCAAGCAACCCCCCTAAATACACTTCAGGTCACATCTTTGCTAGCCGACAGCTACTGGTCTGACAGGAGGTGGGCCGAGTCCGAGAGACTGTGTGCGGAAGTGCACAAGCAACGAAAACAGCTCCTTGGTGCAGCACACCCAGATACAATCAAGTCGGCTGCAAGCTTGGCGAGAACCTACCGTAGCCTGGAACGGTGGACCGAGTCTGAGGGGCTCGACGTGGAAGTACTCCGACAACGCAGACAGATTCTGGGATTGAAGCACCCAGATACAATCGAAGCAGCTGCGAGCCTGGCAATGACATACCGTGGCCAAGGACGCCAAACCGAATGTGAAGAACTTGAGATGGAAGTGCTTGAGCAAAGAAGGCAAATTCTAGGGACGGACCACCCAGATACAATCAGAGCAGCTGCAAATCTCGCACTAACATATCACTCCCAAAAGAGGTGGAACGAGTCTGAAAAGCTCTTCACAGAAGTGCTTAGACAGCGAAGGCGGATTCTGGGAGTGGATCACCCTATCACAATCAGAGCAGCCGCAAGCTTGGCGTCTACCTATTACTCCCAAGGACGACTAGTCGAGTCTGAAAAGCTCTTTTTGGAAGTGCTTGAGCAACAAAAGCGGGTTCTGGGGGTAGAACACCCAGATACAATCAGAGCGACTGCAAACCTAGCGATCACTTACCATTCTCAAGGGTGTTTGACCGAATGTGAAAAACTCTTGGAGGAAGTACTTGAGCGACGAAAGCGTAGCTTGGGGATGGATCACCCGGATACAATCAGAGCAGCCGAAAATCTGGCCTGGATATACCACTCCCAGGAACGATGGAACGAGTGCGAAAACCTTGAACTGGAATTGTTTGAACGGCGAAGACGCGTTTTAGGGATGGAGCACCCAGATACAATCAAGGTAGCTACAAGCCTGTCGTGGACATATCATTCCCAACAGCGGTGGTCCGAGTCCTCAGCACTCGAGGTGGAAATACTTGATCAGCGAAGGAAGACTCTGGGAACGGAGCACCCGGATACAATCAGAGCTACTACAAACCTAGCGTTCACACACGCTCTGGAAGGCTTATGGATAGAGGCTTTTATGCTTCTCGTACCAGCGGTTCAGGCGGGTGTAAAAGTTCAAGGATTGCAGCATCCTCATACACAATTTGCCATCGAAATCCTCGCATTCGTGTTAAAAAAGATGGGAATGCACCGAGAAGCCCAAGAAACAAAGGCGTTTTTAGTATTGGACGCATCACATCTACACGAGTAAGTGTTTGGCCTCATGTTATATTCTTATTTAACAAGTCATTAGCAGATCTTCCCCACGAAGAGTGCGATCTCCCCTTCTAGCTTTGGGACAAGCTCTCCGTAGAATATTCGGACATTCAAGGGCTGATGACAGAAGCATAACGGAACAGGTCCACGACGCCGCTTAGGGGTGACGGCTGTCATTCAGAGATTTTGTACTGGTGCCATCTGCGCGCAACTCAATGTAACACGGTTGGTTAATTTGAGGCGACCAGGATCATGAGTACCAGATAGAAACGTAAACAAGAAAGTAGCGCTCAAATTTTGTTGGCCACAAGAGACCGGCCCCCATAATAGACTCTTAAACCGAGTCTTCATATCTTCCTTTCGTTAAATACATGAGTGTGCTTTTGGCAAATACGCGGCATATTGCATCGATCGAAATCACGCGGTATTTGGCTGCATTGTCGGGCGCAAACCGCGGTGCCTTCTAGCCCCTTGCCATTCTATCATTGTCAATATAGCAAGTACATTGACGACGCGACTTGGATTCGATGGATGAAAACAACGAAGCAAAAGATGGGGTGTGTATTCTCAGCTTTGGTGAGCTTCGTTTCGACTGGACTGAATTGCTATTCTGATCTGCACCTACTCATAGACAACGGAGGACCCGGAACGTACTCACAGTTATTGATACTGAAAGAATACATGAATCGTTTGGCAGTGGACTTGCAAGTTGAGGAAGACAAAGTATATCCGGCGGATTATTTTGACCTCATGGGTGGCGCTGGATTTGGGGGGTGTGTATGCCATAGATTACCCATAGTAATCTCACACTATTCTAGGCTGATTGCATTCATGTTGGGGCATTTGAAGATGAACGTCGATGAGATCATTGAGGAACTTCTGACTTTGACTGATCTCCTTTCATTCGATGATTCCCAGGACAGTGTAGACAGGGAAGAGAACTCGAAGATTCTCACAAAATTCCTGGAGAGTATGCTTCAGGCGAACAATATCGCTCCTGACACCAAGATGAATGAATCCTGGCTCTCTACTGGGGGGTCTAAAGTGTATGAAACTAGCATAAATCCCTATCTCCGGGTCTAATATCGATCACAGAGCTCTTTTTGTGGCGTCTTCGACGAATATTGCGCATCCTCATATCTTCCGAACATACTCATCTCGTGGGTCTGCCCTAAAACCAACCATTGCCGAAGCGCTGTGTGCCACAATGGCGATCCAGTCTCACTTTTTACCAGTCAAGATAGGCCCTCGACGAAGGCAAGAATTGTTTGTTGGAGGTGCGCTTGGTGCCAATAACCCCACTCGACTATTGCTCGGAGAGGCCAGCAGAGTCTTTGGGAAGGATCGTCGAGTAGCTCAGATCATCAGCCTCGGATGCGGCCTTCCTCGAGTACTATCGACGTCATCGTCAGACACGACGGAAATCGACAGGCTATTGAAGGAAATCACGACGGATTGCGAAATGGTAGCAAGTGAGCTATCGACGCGACTCTTGAATATCGACGCATACCTTCGGCTGAACGTAAGCAGAGGATTGGAGCTTTTTGAGATGAAAGGATGGAATGACCTAGGGGCTGTTGGGACCCACACAGCTACCTATCTCGCGACGACCGTTGTTTCTGAGTCCATCGACGATTCTCTGTGGCGTTTGGTGGAAAAGGTTGGATCTGTTTCATTAGGCCAGTTGAGTACGTACATTCCTTTTATATTCGAAGGGAAAAACTCGCATCCTTATTGCCTTATTGCAATATAGCTCACTCTAGCGGGGTCAAGAATATGGCCAAGAAGGCACCACCTGTTTCGCCCTACTTCGTTCTACGAGAAAAGCCATGGAAAACAATGGTTGATTACCTTGTGAACTTTCCCTCTACACGGCAGAAGATTCTCCCAATCACAGGAATGGGGGGCTGCGGAAAGACACAGATGGTTTCCTATTTCGTACAAGAATATACTATTTTGTCAGTATTTCATCCAATTCCGCAAATGAGGCTAAGTTGCGATAGATATGCGCAAACGGTCTACGTGGATGCAAGCTCGTCCTCTAGCATCAAGGCTGATCTCCAGCTGTGGGCCCGAGCACTCGGAAATGGACACGAATCCGACCTCTGGGAGGACGCGTTTAGGGTACTTAGTAGTGTCCCTCCTGGGGAGCAATGGATCTTAATCCTCGACAATGCGGACGATCCCGGCCTAAACATAAACTCGTTTTTACCTGGAAATATCAATATCACTATTCTAATTACTTCAAGAAATCGGGATCTTGGGAATCTCTCAACTACAACCCACCTTGAACTCGGGGAGATGACAGTAAGTGAAGCAGTATTAGCAATGGTTCAAGCGGCCCGACGCTCTCTACCATTCTCTGATGAGGAAATGAACAGTTTGCATGTAATTTTGAAGGAATTAGGGTACCTACCGGTTGCTCTGGTGCAAGCCAGTACATTCTGCTATCAGCTCTCTTCGACAGTTGGGGAAGTGTTCTACCCATATACATTCACGCAATACTTGTGCTTATTCAAATCACACCGTTCGGATCTCATGAAGAGAGCGGTACCGGCATCACTAGACAATTATCAACGAGGAGTGTACACTGCGCTCGATTTATCCTACAAAGCTCTCACGCATGAGTCTCAAAAGTTTCTTCACATCATATCCTGCTTTCATCACGCTGAAATTCCACTTGCCTCATTCTCCTGGGCAGCGAGACATGCTTTCAGGGACCCTAGAAGCTATCTACTTCGTGATGAGATCCATAAAGCTACGATCTCCAATTTGCATGCCATTTTATGCAAGGACATGGAATGGAACGAGTTACGACTCCAAGGGATCATTCAAATACTGCGTTCGTTCTCGCTAGTCATAACAAGTTCGTCAAATACCTCATTATTTCTTCATCTCCATCCACTGGTTCAGGCATGGTCTAGAGATATGGACTCTGTGGCATCTCAGCGGTATCAAGCCATGGCGGTTCAGGTGGTTACTACTTGTGGAGGCGAGGAGAACTTCGAGCTTAATCGGTTACTGCTTCCCCATATGCTATATATCCTAAAGTCTACTGAATCAAAACAGTTACACGTGAACGATTTACTGGCATTTGGGCGGTCGCTACTACAGCAGGGGCACTTTCATGAGTCCGGTCAGCTGTTTGAAACGGCGCTAGAGGCCATGAAACACTCCTCCCAAGCGACATATATATATACGCTTGAAGTAACATTCCAGCTTGCACTAAGCTACTTAGCGCAAGGGAGATGGAGCGAAGCAGAGAAGTTGCAGATAGATATATTCGAGCAGCGACGGCGGATATTAGGGGCGGAGCACCCCGATACGATGCGGGCAGCAGCCTACCTTGCAGAAATATATAACCATGAAGGGAGGTGGACCGAGGCCGAAAAGCTTAACTTGGAAGTGCTCCAGCAACGAAGACGAATCCTGGGAGTAGAACATCCGGAAACGATCAGAGCAGCAGCAAACTTGGCTTCGACGTACCATTGCCAAGGGCGGTGGGCCGAATGTGAGAGGCTTGAAGTGGAGGTGTTGGAGCAGCGAAAAAGAATCCTTGGAATGGAGAATCCAGACACAATTACAGCAGCTGTGACTCTGGCAGCAACCTACCGCGATCAGGGACGGTGGACAGAGTCAGAGGAGCTAGGGCTAGAGGTGTGCGAGCAGCAAAAGCGAATTCTTGGGCTCGAACACCCAGATACACTTACAGCAAGTGCAAACCTAGCGTCAACATATCGTAATCAAGGAAGATGGACCGAAACGGAGAAACTCGAGGTGGACGTTCTTGAGCAGCGAACGCGGATTCTAGGGGTAGATCACCCAGATACAATCACCGCAGCTGCAAACTTAGCATCTACATATTATTGCCAAGGACGATGGAACGAGTGTGAAAAGCTCGAAGTAGAGGTAGTTGAGCGACGAAAGCGAATCCAGGGGACAGAGCACCCGCATACAATCACAGCAGTTGCAAACCTAGCGGCGACATACCACTCCCAAGGGCTATGGACGCACTGCGAGAAGCTCGAATTGGAAGTTCTTGAGCAATTTAGGCGGATTCTGGGAATTGAGCACCCAGATACGATTAGAGCGGCGGCAAACTTGGCATCGACATACTATTCCCAAGGACGGTGGACCGAGTCGGAAAGACTCGAGGTGGAGGTACTTGAGCAGCGAAGACGAGTCCTAGGAATGGAGCACCCAGAAACAATCCTCGCAGGCGCAAACCTGGCGTCCACATACCACGAGCAAGGACGATGGACCGAGTCTGAGAAGCTTGATTTGGAAGTCCTCGAACAGCGGAGGCGGATTCTAGGGATCGAACACCCGGATACAATTGCAGCAGCTGCAAATCTGGCGGCAACATACCATGAGCAAGGACGCTGGGTCGAGTCTGAGAATCTCGATTTGGAAGTGCTTGAGCTGAGTAAGCGAATCCTGGGGACCGAACACCCGGATACAATCGCAGCAGCTGTAAACCTAGCGCTAACATATGGTGCGCAAGGTAGATGGGAAGATGATGCCACCTTTCTCGCACCGGCAGTTCAGCTAAGCATAAAGGTCCTTGGCCTGCAACACCCCTATACCAAATCTTACCTCAAAAATCTCGCATTCGTATACAACAAATTGGGTAAAACCATAGAAGCTGAGGCGGCGATGAGGTTTCTGACACCAGATACCTCTTTCGACGAGGAAGTATTTGCCTCAATGTGGTATTCCGCTGAATCGGCGTAATTAGATGATTACAGCACTGGAATAATTATCATTCAACTCAAAAAAATTGTGTTCTAGGAATTAAATGACCCCAAATTGCTTCGTGTTTATAGCTAGTCACGCTCATACAACGGATCTGTGGTAAAAGGTCGAAGCAGAGAGGCCGGTGACGAAAAGTCTCAGAATTCATTGAGACATGTCGGATCTTTGCGCAGCGTGAATTCGCTGGAAAGCTAGTTGGATGTAGATGGTGCCGTAAATCGTGAAGATGTTAGAAAATGTCGACAATGGTTGAGTCGAAGCTAAATATAATGCGAGCCAACGTCGCGAAAGCCAATAGAAATCTCCGTAGCTTTCGTACAAATTCTAGCATTTCACTGTGATTTTTGATGCAAATGGTGGTTTTGGCTCTAAACGGGTTGTTATATTATTCACCACTTGGGTTGGCTTTCGACCACGCCTGTATGTATCGTCATTTCTAGAATATCAAAGAATAACCTGCCGTTTCATCTTCAGCTTCAATGTCAGTGCTGAGGAAGTCCGACATTCCTTATGGTTCTACTTCTCTTGACCCTATTCTCGCTCTATTCAATATTCCAAGTTCAAACGCAGAGCCTTGTCCAGCACTTTCGGGCGTTCACTGAAGCTTCATTGTAAGACTGTACTCAGGTCACAATTGCTCGACATAGCCGTTGCAAAATGTATTTTTCTTCCATTTCATCGTCTTCCTCTCGTAAGATATACGACCATCCGTTTTCAAATCAATGGCATTACTCCGGTCGAATTACATGGTGCTTTGGCTTTAACGCCGGGCGTAACATGCGACTAGGGCTGCCGTCGACCGGCCAAAGTCTAGACTCAGTCGTAATTCAGTCGATGGTGCCGCGACTGCCGAGTCAATCGACCCTCATCGACTCTGCCTTTTATGGTAATGAATTTTTTTTTCTCGAGCGATATGAAGAGCTAACGCGTATTTTTGAATATAGTTAGCAATGAGGAGCCATAATATACCAATTTTGAATCAGCATAGTGCACGCTGGGGGCTGCAACCCGTCGGGGTGGTTTCCTTTTTTAGCAAAGGTGGGTATGTGTCGACTGGGATGTGGCGCCAATTGATTCTCGCCTATTATTCGAGTCTAATTCAGTCGAGTCAACGGCAGCCCTACATGCGACGCCTTCTAGCTCCCACCTCTCCATCAGTGCACTGTATATCGGGAATCTCCACGACTTAGGTCAGGTTCAATGGACGAAAAAGGCGAGGAAACAGATGGCATATGCATTCTCAGCTTCGGTGAGCGGTGCATCCATCGAACGTCATGCTAGTGACTCTCTGATTCGTGCTCTTTTCTAGACAATGGGGGACCTGGAACATACTCACAGCTGTTGATACTGAAAGAATGCATGAGTCGTTTGGCATCAGACCTGCACGTTGACGAAGATGAAGTATATCCGGCAGATTATTTTGACCTTATGGGTGGTGTTGGATTTGGGGGTAATGTGCACCATTGGTGAATCGGGATGAGCTCACGCGATTTTAGGCTAGTCTCATTCATGCTTGGACATCTGAGAATGAACGTTGATACGGTCATTGAGGAACTTTTGAGCATAACCGATCTCCTTGACTTCGATGGATCGAATCGTGGCATAGATCGAGAAAGCAATTCGAATATAATCAGAGAATCCTTGGAGAACATGCTTCAGGCAAGAGGAATGATGCCGAAAACAAAGATGAATGAGTTTAGTAACTCGTCCAAGCGGCCTAAAGTGTAGGCACCGCAGATTTACTCTAATTTGCACCTCTGATTTAAATGTAGCGTGATTTATGCAACATCCTCGACCAATGTCACCCATCCTCACATCTTTCGAACATATTCTTATCGTGGGTCCACTCTAAATCCGACAATTCCCGAAGCACTATGTGCGACAATAGCGATCCAATCTCACTTTCTTCCAGTGAAAATAGGGTCGCGACGGACCCAGGAATCGTTTGTAGGAGGTCCACTTGGTGCCAACAACCCCACTCGACTACTGCTCGAAGAGGCAGGGGTGATATTTGGAAAAAATCGCCGAGTAGCTCAGATCCTCAGCCTCGGATGCGGCCTTCCCCGAGTGCTATCCGTGAACTCGTCGGACGCGATGGACGTTGGTAGGCTATTAAAAGAGGTTGCAACAGATTGCGAAACGGTTGCAAACGAACTATCGACGCGGCTGTTCAGCATCGATGCATATCTTCGGTTGAACGTGAAAAGAGGAATGGAATGCCTCGAAATGAAGGATTGGAACAGCCTCGGGCCTATTGGGACTCATACGGCTATTTTCCTCGCGACCCTGGTAGTTTCCGAGTCTATTGACAAATCTCTACGGCTTTTGCAGACGAGGATCGGATCTGTCACATTGGAACAGCTAAGTAGGTGTATTTCTATGTGTATTCAAACAGGAATGTGCTCAGTTTATTGCATTAAAGCTCGTGCTAGTACCATCAAATGCATGGCGAAGAAGGCGCCACCTGTTTCCCCATACTTTGTCTTGCGAGAAAAGCCGTGGAAAAAAATGGTTTATCACCTTGTCACGTCTACCACTACACAGCAGAAAATCTTTCCAATCACAGGAATGGGAGGTTGTGGAAAGACGCAGCTGGTTTCCTATTTCTTACAGGAATACGGTACCTCGTGCGTACTACGTCCAATCCTGTTACTATTATTAATGTGCTTTAGATATGCTCAAACTGTGTACGTGGACGCAAGTTCATCCTCTAGTATCAAATCAGATTTCCAAACATGGTCCCGGGCATTTGGAAATGGTCATGAATGCGATGTATGGGAGGACGCGTTCAGGATACTTAGCAGTGTTCCCCCCGGTGAGCGATGGATTTTAATCCTCGACAACGCAGGCCCCGCCTTAAACATCAATTGGTTCCTACCTCGAAATATCAATACCACGATACTGATTACTTCACGAAATCGATATCTTGGGAATCTTTCGACCACAATCCACCTGGAACTTGGGGAGATGACGACTGGCGAAGCTCTGTTGGCAATGATACAAGCGGCACGGCGCCGTCTACCATTACCTGACGAAGAAATGGATAGTGTAACGATACTTTTAAGCGAGCTAGGATACTTGGCGGTCGCTTTAGTCCAAGCCGGCACATACTGCCATCAGCTGTCCTCGACAGTCGGGGGTGTGTTTTACCCGTACACATTTACACAATATTTGTGCTTATTTAGATCTCATCGGGCGAGTCTGATGAAGAAAGCGGAGCCAGCATCACTGGACAACTACCGACAGGGAGTGTACACCACGATCGACCTGTCGGACAAAGTTCTCAAACAAGGAGATAGAGCCTTCCTTCACCTTATCTCTTTTTTCCATTATGCCGAAATTCCACTTGCCGCATTATCCTGGGCCGCGAGACATGCTTTCCAGGATCCAGGAGAGTATCACCTTCGTGATGAAAACCACGCATCAACAATTTCTCACTTGCACGCCATTCTATGCGAAGATATGGAGTGGAACGAGTTGCGAATCCAAGAGATCATTCAGACACTCAGATCGTTCTCACTGGTCATGACGAGCTCGTCAGATACCTCCTTCTTTCTGCACCTCCACCCACTAGTCCAGGCGTGGTCTAGAGACATGGATCCGGTTGCCGCTCAGCAGTATCAAAAGATGGCGATACAGGTGGCTACCACTTGTGGAGACGTGGAGAACTTCAAGCTTAACAGATTGCTTCTTCCACACATTTTGGATATTCTTAAACACGTTGATTCCAAAAAACTGCATGCCAACGATCTAGTAGCATTTAGCCAAACTCTACGACAGCAAGGGCACTTTCAGAAGGCAGGAAAACTGCTTGAGACAGCTTTGGAACTTATGAAAGACTCTATTCAAGCAAATACTATAATGATTCCCGAAGTAACCTTGCAACTGGCACTTAGCTACTCAGAGCAAGGAAGATGGAGTGAGGCAGAGAAGTTACAAACGGATGTGGTCGAGCGACGAACACAGATATTGGGGAGATACCACCCGGATACGATGCGGGCAGCAGGGCACCTCGCGGAGACATACTACTGTGAAGGAAAATGGACCGAAGCCGAGAGGCTCAATTTAGAAGTCCTCGCGCAACGACGACGAATTCTGGGAACAGAGAACCTGGACACAATCAGAGTTTCCGCCAACTTGGCAGCGACGTATCACTGCCAAGGACGGTGGACCGAGTCTGAGAACCTATTCGTGCAAGTACTTGAGCAGCGAAAAAGGATTCTGGGAATGGAACACCCAGATACAATCCTCACAGCTGCAAATCTTGCAACAACATATCATTCACAAGGCCGGTGGAATGAGTCCGAGAAACTCCTCCTAGACGTGCTTGAGCAGAGAAGGAGAATTTTAGGCGTCGAACACCCAGACACAATCTTTGCAGCTGCAGAAATGGCATCGATCTACTGTTCTCAGGGACGGTGGAGCGAGTCTGAGATGCTCTTC
>KN824348.1:111633-122099 GCA_000827415.1 Serendipita vermifera MAFF 305830
AGGGCGATGGGCCGAGTCTGAGAAGCTCGAGGTGGAAGTGCTTGAGCAGCGAAGGCGGATTCTAGGTGTCGAGCACCCGGATACAATCTTCGCAGTTGCAAACCTGGCATCGACGTACCGTAATCAAGGGCGATGGAACGAGTCTGAGAAGCTCGAGGTGGAAGTGCTTGAGCAGCGAAGGCGGATTCTAGGTGTCGAGCACCCGGATACAATACAAGCAGCTGCAGACCTGGCATCGACGTACCGTAATCAAGGGCGATGGAACGAGTCAGAGAAGCTCGAGGTGGAAGTGCTTGAGCAGCGAAGGCGGATTCTGGGGGCCGAACACCCAGATACAATCCGAGCAGCTTCAAACCTGGCAGTGACATATGGCAAGCAAGGTCGATGGGAAGAAGCTGCCGCCCTTCTCGCACCAGCGGTCCAACTAAGCATAAAAGTCCTCGGTCAGCAGCATCCCCATACGCAAATGGATATCGAAAGTCTTGCATTCGTATACGACAAGTTGGGTAGAACCAGGGAGGCTGAGGAGACGAGAAATCTTTTTATACCAAAAGTGCCTTCTACCGCCGAGTAAGTTTTATCCTTCAACGCGAGAGCTCACCTGACACGGCATGTTAAGGTCAATATAGCATGGATCTCATTCAACGAAGCCCAGTGTTCATGAAATGGCCTCGAATTACTCCACACTGATAGCTATAGTGAGGATGCATGACGACAGTTTACTTCCCAAATTAACCAGAGCCTACGATCCTTCCGTGATGCAGCCCGTCACACCAACCTACAATTATTAACTGTAAACCGTGTATCCTAATCAATATGACGTTGACTCGTAGACTCAGTAGGAATGCTGCCATGTAAAGGAAAGAATGCAAGTCTATTTTGTTCCAAAAAAGATTCTCTAAAACACGACATGCACAGTCGTAAAATAAGCCATTGCCACCATCATCAATCATCAACCACCAACCCCCTCTGGACGTCGACCAGAAACATTCCATTATATAAAAAGGAGAGAGGATACCACCTTGAAGACACTCGTCACACCCGTCTATCCACCACCATTTACGAATCAACCACATCGATACCGGAATCGCTGACGGGCTCGTTGTACACGGCCTTGCAAGCGGCTTTTCCATATGCGTTCTTGTAGAACACGACGTCACCCTCGTCCTCGACAAACTTGCATGAGCGAATGGTCTTGTAGACTTCAGTCCAGCCGGCTGGTGCACCCTTGAGTACGATACCAGAGCTGGCGAGGCGGGCACGGAGAGCATCTGCGGCTTCCCAACTATAACAGGAATTGTTAGGCACTGTGACGGAAGCTTGAAAGAGGGACGTACGCATGGTAGTGGGGAATCTTGGAGCAGACGTGGTGGAGGACGTGGGTCTCCGAAATACCATGGGTGAGGAATCCTCCGAGCCAGGCGAAGACGGGTCCAGCGCCACCGAGGAGTTGACGATCAAGGGTGGAGAGTGCACCGCGTTGGCTACGAGAACATCAGTAAATGTACCAAAAATATGGTTCAAGCCAACACTTACAAGTTGAAAGCAGGGGCGCGGTAGTGGGGGAGCATGGGGTCGGTGTGTTGGAGGAAGGTGATGAGCACGAGCCAAGAGTTGACCCAGAGGTATGGGAATCCATAGACGCGCATCATGGTACCGAATCCGAATTCCATGCTAGCATAGACGAGGCCACCGATCCAGAGGAGGACACCAACGTCCGAGAGGATGATATCGCCGCTTTGGTGGGGGGCAAAGATGACAGACGAAGGCTGGAAGTGGTTCGTGAAGCGTGGGTACGAGCGTTGACCAGTAGCATTGCGGATGAGGTACATGGGCCACCCGAACGTGAGCTGGAGGACACCATACGACGCAGCGCTGATGGGCGAGTCACCAATGGCCTCCCACATCTCTCCCATAACCTTATCAGAGACGTTGGCACCGAGTGGGTCGTCGGTGGCAGGGTCGAGTGGGGGAAGGCCGAGCTCGGAACGTGTCTTGGGAACGAAGACTTGATCGAGGTTCATGTGTCCAGTGCTTGCGTGGTGACGGGCGTGACTGATCCTCCATGAATGGTAAGGTACACCGAGACTGTTCGGTGCAAGGTGGCGAGTCAGTTCTGGGCCTTTTTGGGGGGCGCGCCTGGCGCGACGCGCGACAAACTCTAGATCTAGAAAAAAAACTCACGCGGAATGTAAGACCCAACCCATCGCATTGTTAATGAATTTTGATTCCGAAAACGCTTGGTGACCGCATTCTGTTGACAAGGATCGTCAGTCAATAGCACGTGCTTTTTAGCTGGCTTTTCACGGACCGTGTGCGATGACCCAGATACCGGTAGCGACTAGACCGGCTGCATAGCTGTACAAAGCCCACAGAGCGTACCATGCGGCGGTCTGTGCAGCAGGCTGTGGGTAGTACTCGGCCACTTTGGGGAGCGCGTTTGCTTCGGCGTACTTGGTAGCCTTGTAAATGACAGTAAGGAGGAACAAGTCCCATACGCTATATTATAAATCTATTTAGCATTTTAATCGTGAAAAATAATCAACCGGACGTACACATAGACCGAGGAGCGCAAGGCGGACCGCTCAAAGCAGTGTTTACTGTCCAAAACGGATGAGCGAACTCGTACAAAGACGTGAGAATCTAAATACATACGGGATGCACGATAAGAGGTCCTTTACGGAGAGATCTGGGACGACAAACGTGGCGAGATTGTCTTTTGGGGTTACAGTAGCAGCAGTGCCAGCACTCGCTTGAGCACCTTTTGTCGTCTTCGCCGTACTAGACGGCGCCAAGCGTCGTTGAGACATGACTGTTTTGAGGGTTTTAGAAGGGGGAAGGAAGTGGTGGGGTCCAATCCTGTTTCTGGGGTTGGCTACCACTTTGAAAATTTTTTGACGGGACGAGGCCCAATTGAATAGAGGGCCAAAAAGCGTGGCAATCGAAATTTGAATTGGCCCCGGACACGCCCTCCCGTCCCTTCCAATAAAATAATATGGAAATAAATCCAAAATGTAGGAAATGTTATAAAATAGAGACGAATACGGGTATACAAGGATTTCTGCTCGAGTGCAGGAAATGCAAGACGTGGGTGCATCCCGGTATGTCGTGGAGCCGGTGGAGAGTTGGAATTTGAAAATAATGCCAGGGTCTTGACATTCCCCCAGGATGCCACATTCCAAATATAACCAGTGCCGCGATTAGAGCCATGATCACCGTCTCGGATCGTTTACGAGGTTCCCCAGGCTCACTCGAAGCTTGGGAATGCAGCACTTGTAATATACCAGAAACCATCGATCTTACCTTGGACTCGGATTGCGACGACGATATTCAAGTGGTGGAGCCACCGCCGGCCACTAGCAAGCAGTCGGCTTTCCGACCATATACACATTCACCATATGTAGAAACGCTCGTCAAGAATCGAGAGGCCACAAATAAAGCATATTTACGTGCATTGTTTCCACCTACATCCATTCGGAATGAGCACCAGTTGCTCTTCACACCAGAGACGAAGCCCAACCCCCTCACTCAATGGTTGTCGCTTCCTACTATTGCGCCAAATCCATCTTCCCAGAAGCGTGCGAGGAAGCCACTGGCAAAGCTATCTCTATCCATGGCGACTAGTCGGTTGACCATCGTTGGGAATTCAGCAGAGTGGAAAGACGCGTAGACGTGCGCGAGCAACTGAAGATTGCACGCCATATAATTCATCCTTGTGGTTAGAAAATTGCACCGGGAGTGTACACAGGTTCCGGAATCACCAGCCATATTCATCCCATCTAATTTCCGAATGCCCTGGGAGACGGTGTAAGACGCCGTCCCTCACTCAGTTAAACTCAGAGTCGGGTTTCTCTGATAGCAAGCAGAGGTCCATTCGGAGATTTGACGCATGGAAAGAAGGGTGGGAGGTCTGAAAGACCGCTTTATTAAGACGACGGAAATCCTTGATCTTTCTTGTTTTTGGGAACCAATAGGACAAAAGTTCCAAAGGGAGTCGAAATGGAGGAGCCAAGTGGTGAAAGAGTCGAACTATAGCTTTTGGCGTCGCTCTCGATGAGGCTGGCCGGTCGTCGCCGTTCGTGCACATCATTTCTAGAAACAACCGAATCCGTGTAAAGGCTACTGGCGTGGAACTCGAGGGACCTCCGAATTCAACTTCGCCCATCACCGGAGTGATCCATTGGCAGTGCCTATCACCAGTCGCGTAGCAGACGGATCTAATGTATCAAAAGCGCGCCCTAATTGAAATCTCAGCCCGACTGAAGGACCGGATATATATATCCAACAATCCATAGCTTGGGATTTCCGGGGTTGCATCAGGTAAGAAATACGCCATTGCCGCCGTGCGAGTGCTGTGCCCTCTAAGAGGTTAAACAATCCAGCGTGAGAGGTTGTACCGCACTTGAAATCGGTTGTGGCCTTAACCCTCATCCCACGGTCATCATCAGGAGCGCACCGCTGTCGCGCTTATTATAAACGTCACCAAGACTTGCTTGCATTCTTGCGGGCTTTTGGACAAAGAACCAAAATGCTTTCACGTATCCTTCACATCATCGCTCTCTTGGTTATTCTCCCATGTGTAGCATCACAAATGCTTACAAACATCACAATCGACGATAGCGACCCCATGATCTCGTATAGCGGTAGCTGGAGTACGCAATACAACAGCGATATTGCTTATGGAGGAAGTTATCACTCCAGTAATGATAGTAGCGCATCCGCGACACTCACTTTTGATGGTAAAAATGTTCAAGTACTTGATTCCCATACTAAGTTCTGACATATTACAGGTGTTGCGGTGTATGTACTCGCTCCAAGGTTTCCAGATTCTGTCAGTATCTGGATTCAGCTTGATGGTGGCATCCCGAGCCTCTTGGAAATGGGTATCAGGTACGGCATGACAACAAGCACCAACGTTTCAACCGCTCTGTGGGGAGTGAGTGGGTTAAGCGATACAAGGCACGTACTTGTAGTGACAGGCCAAACACCTAGTTTCATTACGGACGGTTTCATGTCAGTAGTCAATGTGTCTCTGGAATCGCTTTCTCATGTCTGCTTTCCAGATATACGACACAGACTAAGGACGCAACGTCCTCCTCAAGCACCGGTACACATTTGAGCCCAACCACGCTGGCGGTCTCTGTGTCATTATCGGTCACCTTTTGCTTCTCCCTTATCATTTTCATCGTGATTATGATTCGTAGAAGGAGGACTGCATTCGCGCACCTCGAAGTTGCTCCATTTCCAAGCGTTGATGATGTCCAGACGACGGCGACGCCAGGAATAGAGGCGACAATGACCACCCATGAGAACACTCATGCGGCAATACTCACCCCAGGCCTGCCTCCGCTTCATTCCGATACAACCAACGAAATGCTACCATCTGCCGAGAGGACAAATCGTACTCCCCCTATGTCTGGAGGATCGGACAATCTTACAAGTCCGGCAGCCACGTCCAAATCCCGGTTTACAGGTTCCCATATTCAGCGGAGATGGAGTGATCAATCACTAGCACACGCGCGGCATCTCCATCTCCAGCGAGCACTTCTGGCTGTAGCAGATTCGCAGGTAGAGGCAGCAGAGCCGCCACCCTCCTATTATCTGCGTACTTCTTCAATAGTGGGTGGTGATCAAACAGAAGATTCTCCTTCGGTACCCCGGTAGCGGTGACCATGCCTTGCGAGGTGTTAGGCAAGGCATTTTGTGCAAGGCCAGTCTACGAGCCGTCCATTCTTCGTCTTTGGGAGCTTCAGTGTAGCATAGTCATGTTTAAATCATTTTAAAGCATAGTTTACCCTCTCACGATTGCCAACGACATATAGACTGATACAATCCAAATAACATCCTCACCGGGTGGTAATTGCCATCACCTGCTGCCTACCATGCCCGGCCCCCGACGTCAGGACGCCTTCGGCCTCATTCACCCCCTGGGGTCGGCGAGTAAACATCTATATCTACCGACGAAGCCGCAATTTCAATTAGCGGAAACCCTTGATCGCGAGCGCGTCACAGCTTTAGTTGTGCCTCGGCGCGCGGCTGTGTTTGACATCGCCCAAGAGTCTCCCACGAATACCGGTCCTAACTCCGCAGGGATTGTATTTGATGCAAATACAGCTTCTTAGAACCCTCTTGGCCGGTCTTTAGGAGACGATACGGTGGAGTTTTCTCTGCCAAAATCCCCCCACTGTAATCGTTCTCGTCTCAAGCAACCCAACACCATGGTCCCATGGCTGATCTCGGCATTAAGCATGTGTGCTTTTATTACCTGTGCACTGGCGCAGACATTTACGAACCATACTGTGGACGGCGGGGAAATAAGCGGGGCAATAGGCTCGTGGCGAGGACAATGGGACCTGTATGAAAGTGAACTTGACTATGGAGGAACTCACTTTGCATCCAATGGCAGCGATGCAAGACTCATCTTTACGTTTGAGGGTATGTACCTCCTCAGTTACTTGCAACTACATTCACATCACCTCCTTGCCAAATCAAACCCGATTCTGACATACATATTTCAGGCGTTGCCGTCTATCTCATTGGTCCCAAATTCCCAGATACCCTCGATTGCACGGTCGCGGTCGACTGGGGAGAAGGACACCATGTGAACATGACCAATTCAAGTGGTAATACGCTTCCATATACAACGCTATGGGGTATCAGCGGCCTTAGCAATGAAAGGCACCAGCTTATAGTTGAGAAGGGGACCTCTGAGAATCTCTACGTAGACGCCTTCATGTGAGTATCCGGTAATTACATAGTATTTGTCTTCTCTTATTGATTCTACACTACAGATATACAAGCCAGAGTGGTGTTGCGCTTCCGCCTTTGACGACCACTATCTCACCTATAGCACTGGGAGTGGCTATTTCCACCTCGGTTATATGCATCATACTCCTCATTTTCCTCTTCTTCATCCTTCTACGTCGAAGAAGGAGGACAAACACACAAGATACTCTGGTGTCATTCACGTATACGACGGATAATCAAAATGTGCCAAGACCGGAGAAAGAAGTGAACCTCGCCTCTCGTGATCACTCTGACGTACGGATACCCATCTCGAAGCCACCGCTTGTTTTGCCCAACGAGATCTCAAGAGCAAGTGCGATGCAGGCTCGTGAACAGCCCAGTCGTACAACCATTCCAGCAAGCAATTCTTTGCCTGCTACCTCCTCGCGAAAATCACGCTTTTCAGGGGCACATGTTCAGCAAGGAGGGGGCGAGCGCCCGGCCCACCCTCATATTCAGCAACCAGTTCCAATCAGGGCTCAACCGCATGTTGAGGAATCTGAACCCCCGCCTTCATATGCCCCCAGACGCTTGCCTTCCTCGTCCTAGCCTCCTGATGGGGCGATCTCTTAACCCACGTTGGGACTTTTTGTAATAGAAACCATGCGGCTCTTACTAGCACGGGAACGTAGGTAGCGTCTCCAATAACTACTGTAATAGAACTATCACCTTTCAGCAAGTCGCCTGGGTATCAATGTCCCGTGTAGTCATAGCTTCCTTTGAACGGAGCTACCCCTTGTATTAGCCGAACAGCATTTGTTCCCCACCATCACGACGTCCCTTCCGATGTCAGACTTTATTGGCCACAATTTGATCTAAAAGGTGAACCCCTGTGCCTGTATTGTATCGGAGCGCTTTCTCAATACGGAAATTCGGACTCTTGGAACCAGCGCCCGGGTTCAGAAGCCGATAATGAGAAGGGCCCGCCCATCAGGACTTCTTTACGGGCTTAACGGGTGAGTTACAATTGAGCAAGACCGTAGCGATGACACGCGAATCGGCACTACACCGACACCGTGGGCAAAATCACACAGCCTGCATCAAGAATACAGCATGAACCTCGTCGTAAAAAAAGTCGCTTTTCGGGTATTAGTTATCTTCCTACCACCATCACCACCACCACCAAAAGCACATGGCTTTATGGGTTGCCTTCGTATTCGGTGTCCTCAGTCTCCATGGGGTAGTAGCGCAGAAGCTTACAAATCACTCGATCGATGATACGGATCCTATGATTTCTTATACTGGCTCGTGGGATCCACCATATACGAGTACAATAGATTATGGAGGCACTCATGCCCTCGGTACCAAAGCCGACTCGAAGGCTATTTTCACCTTTGTGGGTATGTAATTCCGGTTCAATCACCTATGAGTCGATTTGATACCAACTTCGTACTGACTATGCCATATCAGGCGTGGGCGTATATTTTGTTGCTCCCATGCTGCCCCATCCACTCGATTGTTGGATTCAGCTAGATGGACAACCCCCTGAATACGTGAACATGACCCACCCGAGGCTGTCTGTCGTTAGCACAATTCTCTGGAGCGCAGCAGAGCTGGGCAACAAACGACATGAGCTCGTAATAACAAGTGGTACAGCGGGATATGTCTACGTGGACGGATTCATGTTAGTGACTAACACGGATGCGAACTCTTCTTCTTTCTGACCCTTTCTATATATCTAGGTATACAAGCAGTAGTGGTGATGTGGAGCCCTTACCCATCAGTACCCCGTCTACCGCCATCCTCGCAATATCCATCTCTACTTCTATCACAAGCATCTTGATCATCGCTCTTTTGCTCTTTATCTTCATCCGCAAAAGAAGGGTAGCGAGATTAAAAGCAGCCCTTTCTCCATTTGAACATGTGGACAAGAGCCAAAGTATATCAACAATCGAGACAGAAGGCTCCAAAACAACGCTGTGCAAATCGAAAGGCCCATTATCTGTACCCCAGAGCACACCTGCAGTAGCAGTTGTGCCACCAAATATAGGACATAACTCCAAAGGGACTCGCATTACTTCCACCCCAATAACAAACATGCGCCAGGTACCAAACCTACAATTGAGTAGCAGACACGAACCTCCAGTCCGACTCCCTGGAGCACTTCTTCAAAGGAGATGGAGCGATCAATCACTCGGGATTTCATCACAACCTCTCACCGGCCATCGCGCTCCAGTTGGGATAAATGATCCACCACCACTATATTCCACCTGAAATCTTCGACCTCGCAATCCTAAACAGATTGATCAACCCACGGATCTACTCATGAGCATCACGCAGCTCGGTTTGACAGACCAGAGAAATCCCCGACCTACGACTGAAAGGAGTAGAGAGGGCTTTGTTTTGGAGAAACAAGTAATCTTGCCTATGAGACTCACGGCCGCCGGTCGGCTGCAAAAATTCAATTCTTACACATTCACAAAATCTCACGCGTACAATGTGTATTCTCCATTCCATTGAAAGGAATCATTTTGACCTTCATTTCCGACCATAACCCCTCATTTGAGCCCCGTCATGCACAAGTTGGCCTCTGGAGGCACCAGTAAGTACTTGAGCGGGATCTTGGTGGTTTTTTCATTGACTAGTTCATAGACTTGGGGTCGATCATTTGGGAGCAGCCACCAGCCTCCTCGCCACTTGTTTTTATCGTCGTCCTCTAAGCCGCGTATCCAGACAATATGTCCGTGCATTATCAATGTCCATGTACTGAATTTAAATATTGGCTTGGTGTGTCTCTGGTTCACAATGCTCGCGCTCACAAGAGGAACTCATGCATCCAGGTTACTGTAGTACGGCCACATTTGAACTGCTAGTTACATTGTATCCAACTTCGACAACCTTTAACCTTTGATGCCGGTTTCCGACAAAGACAAAGAGAAGTGCGGTGACCAGTCCAAAATCGGAGTTACGCGCATGAGGAGAACGACAGCACAGGTGTTGATACTGTGACTAAAGTCCCTATCATGAGCATGGAACCAGCTGGAAACGTCAAAACACCCAATCCTTTGGAATATGACGAACTGCTCCGAGCGTCGGGAACTTCTCTTTCCTAGCAGGGCGAGTGATAACTGAGGGAGATTGATGTCTATCCTAATGTACGGGAGTGGCCTGAAAGTGCCAGGCAGGTGAAGTGGGAGCGGTATATGACTGGGATGGTGGGGCACGAAACCTGTAGGCCGCGAGTGATGGGAGGCCACGAACATGTAATAACTACAAAATGAACGCGCCCATGTTTAAGCGCACCAAAATAGAGGATGAAATGGCGTGAATGAGACGAGAGTACTCCTGGGATGGACTTTAGATGACGCGCTCGTCGTATTCACCGTCTTGATCTTCTAGACCCAGACTATTCTGGGACAGACTACGACGTACGTGTTGGCACAATTGGTTACTATGTACTAGATTGAGCACCAGGGGGACGCTCTAGTGAACCGTCTGCACATCTTGTTAGATTTCAACGCATATTTAATTCATACATGCCACCGTTGGATACCTTTAGCATCTGAAATTTGAAATATTTTAGGTCGGGGACTGAGGCACACGCCTCGCTAACGATGCCTTATAGCTTGTTTGGTTCGAATGAGCCCATAATCCTACCACGCCGAGTCTCAGGAAGCACAGCTGGGAACGATGAAAGCGATTGGTATTGGGCCAATAAAGTGGAAATTGGCCGTGTTATA
>KN824349.1:0-46686 GCA_000827415.1 Serendipita vermifera MAFF 305830
TTGTCTAGTGAAAGTTTTCCTTCCTACACTTATTGTCATGGCTGTGATGAGTACCCTCGTCACCACCGCTCATGGGCTTTTATACCTTTGGGTCGAGGCCATCCGAGATCAACAGTATCTCGACAAGGAGATTATCCAGAACCTAGAAGACTCGCCTGCCGACTCAATGTAAACGGACACCTCTTAGATCCTCCTGCTCGCTACCTCGCTCTTTAATATCCGCCTTGCTGTAGCCACAATAACTTTATATCCTACACTTATGCCAGTCACTTTGCTTGCGTTCCGAGGATTGACGATTCATTCAATTTTTTTCTATAAAGCGCAACGCTTCGCTGCAAATACAAACACAAACACATAGGTCTTGAGCGCTCGACAATATTTCAGAAAGTGATTTCTGGATACCGATCACAATGACCACTCCTCTAAACACGTGCACCATAGACGTCCTTTGGAGCGACGCCACCTTGACCTTTGCGGACATTGGCTTGTCCCCACCTACAATATGTTAATTTCGTGCAAATATCGATGTCGAATATGCTGGTTCTGAACTCACTTTTTGATACGAATGGACTCGATAGCGATGAATCCGGAGGTGTCGCTTGGGTCGAAACCTCCCAGTTCATCCATGGAGCTTTGCTGTCCATCATAGAGCCCTTCCTCAGACCATCTCCCCTCGATGACCGTGTTACCCTTATACAATTTGACAGCGACAGTGCCGTTCACTGTCCTTTGCGAGGCGGGAATGGCGGCGGTGAGGAACTCTCTCTCAGGCGAGAAAAAGTATCCATTGTACAGGATTCGTGATAACTCGATGGTGAGGAATTGATCTCTCAATGCGCGGACGTTTCGGTCGAGCGTGAGTCCTTCAAGATCGACATGGGCGGTACGAAGGATAGTTGCTCCGGGAGATTCGTAGCACCCACGCGATTTAACGCCTATGAAACGATTTTCCACAATGTCGATCCGGCCGATCCCATGTTTGCGGGCTAGGGCATTTAGGGCAAGGAAGATCTCGACACTGTCCGTGTATGTCTTATCTTCTTGGGTTTTCACGACGACCTTGACGGGTAAACCTGCCTTGAACTCAATGGTGAGCCTGTCCGGTTCGGTTGGAGCATCTTCTGGGTTGGTAGTCAGCTTCCACATATCCGCTGGGGGGCAAACAGCAGGGTCTTCGAGGATTCCAGCTTCATAAGAGATGTGGAAGAGGTTTTCGTCGGTAGACCATGGCTTGGCGGCGGTTTGTGCCACAGGAATATTCTGTTCAGCAGCATATTGCAACAAAGCCGCGCGCCCAGCGAATCGATTATAGAATTCTAGCTCACTATAAGAAATTTGTGGATTGTATGGATGAAATAGAGTTACCTGGAAGACGCCATGGGGCAATGACTTTAATGTCTGGCTTGAGGCCGTAAAACGCAAGTTCAAAGCGAACTTGATCATTGCCTTTCCCAGTACAGCCGTGGGATACGTAACTGGGTGATAAGATGTCAGAATCATGAAGCTGACGGATTCATGGGACTTACTCGCAGCCCTCTCTCTCAGCGACCTCTATCATCCCTCGAGCAATGACAGGCCGTGCAAGAGAAGTACCTAACAGATAAACGTTCTGATTCGCACAAAGTTAGGCTCCGAATCATCACGTCGAGCAATCTTACCTCATAAATGCAGTTGGTCTGAATGGCCGGGTAGATAAGTTCTGTGATGAACTCCTTACGAAGATCCTATAAAAGTATATAAGTTTTGAGCGCGTATACGGCATATACGAGCGTACACTCATAAAGAACTTCTTTGCCCCTACTTTCAAGGCCTTGGCGCGGGCGGCCTCAAAATCCTATCACCAAAAATTAGATCCACACACGAAGTTAACGAGTGGGCATACCTCTTCCTGTCCAACATCAGCCATAAAGGCGTACACCTCGTAGCCTTGCTCAATTAGCCATGCAAGGATGCAGGAAGTGTCTAGCGGAGCCCAGGAGATCAGATGTGCATGTAATCGACAGTAATCTACACCTACCGAGACCTCCAGAGTAGGCGAGCAAGACGCGACCTTTCGGATCAGCAGCGTAAGTGGACATTTGGGTGCCAGTGGAGTGAGAAGTAAAGATGCAAAACGAAAACAAGTTTTACTGCGTTTTATATGCTTGCAGCCCTCTTTTACCCTTCGCAGTCGGCCGAGGATTGGGTGCTCCGATGAGAAGTGGCTGAGCGCTAAAGTTTTCCACGAGTCACGAGCTTTGGCTCTCCATTCATCCAATTACGCCCAACAGACCTTTATAATTTCCGGATTCAGGATTGCCGACCTTACGCGACAGTTGTGGATCTTGAATGCGTCGCTATTGCTCACCGGCACATCAGCTGAGCTCTGTATACACTTACCTCGATATCATGAAAATTTATACGAAAGTAAAATCCTCACGAGTTTATTACATACTAGATGAAATTACATATCCAGGTGCACAGCGCAAACAAGGATGGACATTCAAACAATTTGCTTCACCTGCATGCAGAACCTCAATTTGATAACCTTTGAAACGTAAGGATTACCCACCTTGCCGGTCTCAACTTCATAAACCCAACCAGTGATAACGCTTTCCTTGATAACTAGGGGGTGATTCCTCAAGAATTGCACATCATCCTTGACACTTTCCTCCAGTTGGGGGAAAGGATGGAACTCGATAGTTTCAATCTCCTTGGCGGCGCTAGGGTAGGCTACCTTGAGCTTATCTTGAAGCTGGGGCGTAGTGAAACTGCATAAATGGTCAGCCAAGTGAATTTGGGGGATTTAAAAAGGCACCCACGTGAGCATTCCACAATCAGAGTGATGTATAACTGCAATTTCGCGAGTCCCGAGCAGCTGTTGCGAAATGATGACACTGCGAAGTGCCTCCTTGCTATGAAGAACTGAGATCGGGCTCTTTGACGATTCAAAGAATACTACTCACGCAACTCCTCCTACAGATAACGAGTCAGACAAGCCGAAAGACGCGCTTTAGTAGATTTCCTGACCTGCATTACGTATGACATGGGCATCCCCCTCTTCGATTCCGAGAGCAGCAGCAGGACTGATATTATCCTATCAGTAATTGGAGGATAATTCTTCCTTCCTACTTACTCGATACGTGCGTCCATGCATGTTACTTTCGACAGTATGTAAGTAAACCTTCGTCTAACGCCAAGTAGTCACCTTACCAACGGCAAGCTACAAACAATCATAAGGCTAGATTGAGAATGACAAACACTTGTACTGACCTTTTTCGCAGGGGGCAAAGCAAGCGCCCCCTTATCACCAAACTGACTGACATATTGAGAGTTGGACCCGGCAAAGTTCTTGTAGTTCTCAGTAGACATTTCGTAAGTAGATAAGATTTGGTCTTTCTTCTTACCTTATCGTAGCCCTGTAGCACTGGCTTATATGCTGGAGACTAAAGCAATGGCGTGCGCGAAGCAGAGAGTAACGCAATCAGGATCACCGTCGACGCCGATCCAATGAGCTGCATTTAAGCTGGGAAATTTTAAGAGTATCAAATCAGGGCCTGCCGTGGCACTTAGATGGCAAAGCCGCTGACAAGGCAGCCAACTCTAACGTCATCGCATAAATTATTGACCCAATTGTCATAGTGGAGCGAAATGGCGGCATTCGACACTTTTGTTATTGAGTCAGAGATACCGTTGACCCCAATTGCAAATAGAGGAGCGCTCCAGGAACCGCGTGTCGAGTGGATCCACCGTACGATGCTGCTGAGGCTGAGAGAATTGACCGACGCAGGAAAGTCAAACAACAGGGCTTGATGACCGAAAGGAGCTGCGACCAGCGCGTGAGAAGGAGCCTGACCGAGCCCAGGATAAACAACGGCTACGACTTAACTTTCTCGTCCAAATCGATCCCCAGCGCAAGTTTCCAAAGTATTATGGATATCCATGACGATGAAACTCACGAACTAATTCTTCAAGTCGAGATAGAAGAAGCGAGAGCTCGTTGGGAAAAGGCCGGCGGAAAAGCGCCCGTAACTTCAAGAATCACGGATGAACAGATGGCAATAAAAGTGTATCTACACGAGTTATTGGAGTCTCTTCAAGTGCTGCGTGACAATCGTTTCGCTCACAGCATGGACAAAGCCGTCGGTAGTGACGCTGATCTTCTCTCACTCTATCAGGACCTTGATCAACTAGAAATTTCCGATAGAGCCATGGCCTTGAAGCTCTCTGAACACGGGTCTGTGAGAGGTAGCGACGTCCAACGAACAGTACGATCGAGTCTTACCTCTTACCCGTCAAAGAGCACAACCCATACTAGGTGAATACATTATGCCCATTAATTCCGTTATTATTGGTTAAATCATATCTCAGTACCGCCGCGGGTTCCCTCAGAAGTCCTGCCAATAGTCGGCGAGGACTTGTACAGGATCGATGTGTAATCTGCATGGAAGTCATTGGGAGTAAAACGCACCTACGTGTACCATGCTCACACTTTTACGACGAGAAATGCTTCGTGGCATTGATACAAAGCGCCTCAAAGGACGAATCCATCTTCCCTCCACGCTGTTGCCAACAAGCTATACCCCAAGACTCATTTCTCGATTTCTTGACCATGGATGTTCGTAGGGAATTCGAGAAAGCAGTCGCAGAGTTCTCGGTCAAACCTCGTGATCGTATATACTGTTCAAATGCAACTTGCTCAGAGTTCCTCGTTGCCCAGGTAAAGAGCGAGATGCCTCAATCGCTACGCTGTCCAGAATGCACCAAGCGCACCTGTTCCCTATGCCGCAAGGCTGCTCACCCCCATGTCCGCACATGCGAGGTCGAGGATAGTGATTCCAAGTTGGATTCGCTCGTGGAAGCAAATAACTGGAAGCGTTGCCCTGAGTGTTACTGGGTTATCGAGCTGGCACACGGATGCTATCACATCACTTGTCGATGCAAAGCCCAGTTTTGTTACCTCTGTACAGCCCAATGGAAGTCATGCAAGTGTCCTCAATGGGAAGAACGCAACTTACTGGCAGAGGCGGAAAGACGAGTTGATGCAGAGCTAATGGAGGGGGCGGTCAATACTGGCAGAGCTCCTGCTCCTGCAGCAGAACGACGGGATCGGGTTCACGCTATGACCAACCAGCTGCGAGAAAACCATGTGTGCCGCCACAACTGGTATGTGAAGCAAGGCGCCGCTAATTGTGAGAATTGCTACAACTATCTCAATCGATACCTATTGGTAAGTGGCTGCGCTCTCCTGTGATTCGATTGTGTCTCACTGACCCTTAGAGTTGCCGCAATTGCTATATCGACGTGTGTGTCCGCTGCGCGAGGAACCGAATGTAGGCCATGTAGAAAATAACTGTTTAAATGCAAGCGTGGTGATGTTTAATGTGTGCATTTCGTATCGAATGGAAGAAATTAAGCGTCATTTTTAATCAGAAGAAGCATTTCTAGGACTTCCGCAGTAAAGTCACATTCGCAGAAGGAAAGTGCAACGAGAGGCCGTGGCTTTGGGCACTGAAGTAGATGAGATCGATTGGTGCCCCGTGTGAATTGAAGCCGTCAAAAGTGGCCCAGTATGAGAAGCAGCCTATGCTTGAATCGGAGTTCAGTTCGGCGCGACCAACAGCGACCCTATATTATTTGAAGGCAGAATCAAAATTCGATAAGAATGAAATGACATATCGACGCATTGACGGACCTGAACTCATGGAGTCGCCCTGTTGACCATAAGGTGAGGGGGGTCCCTCCTGTGTATAGATCCAGGAGATCATCCCCATTGATGATACATTTCGTTACCCAAAGAGATCCATTTGACACCACAAGCGTGACCAAATTTTCTCCATCAGCTGCGTTACCTACCCATTTCCCGCCGTAAAGGTTTTGGGTAGTTTCTTCCAACTTGTGCTCAAATACAGGCTGAAAGAGGTCAATCGCACGCTTAGTGAACCAGCTGGAATCAGAAAAGCGCCCTGCCATCAAGACGACCACACCGAAACCAAGTTCGGCATTGATGGAAACCTGAGAATGATAGTAACGTAGGTTTCCGGACTTTGCATAATAACTCTGGGCTCGTCCGTGACTGTCGAAAACCTTTTGAATTTCCCAAGCGAGACCGACTTGTGTAAGGTTGTCCGGGAATACATGCAGTGGCCGAAGCCACTCACGAAGCGAGTATCGTGAGAGCAAGCGGTGACCTTCTGGATTAAGCAATGCTCGGATGGTTTGTGCCAAATCACTCAATGAGCTCATTTGACCACCTGCTGAATTGTGAGCATCGGTCATGTCATAGTCCTGGTAGGAAGATAGGAAGTCAATTAAATTCGCCTAAATGAAAAGGTGGGTGGCGTGTATACGCACCGCTTCTGATCCATTTCTAGGGAACGCCATGTGCTTTGCCTGTTCTTTCGAGAGGAGGAAAGAACTGCCGTTCATCCCGAGGGGCACGAAGATATCACGTTTGATGAGTTCTGCATACGTAATAGAGTTACCATTCAACGCTGCGTCGGCTAGGCTGATGCACCATCCCAGTAGTGAAAAACCGGTGTTGGAATATATAGGGTACGAATACGGTGGTGCGACAAGGGGATTCTCCGCGATAGCTTGTAATATCTCAGGTTTTTGAGGATAGGTGCCTTCTGGTGTAAAGGAGTTCCCTGGAGACTTGAATGAAGGAGGGACGTGAGGCCAGTCATCAAAATTTTGAGATGGATAGTCGCGACCAATACCGGACATGTGGGACGCCAACTGCCGAAGTGTGATGGGTTCGAGGTGCCTGGCCTCGCTGCTGCTCGCGCCAAACTCTTCACGTGCTAGGTGCTCTCGCCAGCCATAAGGTTTGTACGTAAAATTTGGATAAAATAAGGTTACCGGATCATCCCTAATATTAAGCACAGTTATATAAGGTCTATTCATTGCTAAATGAGAACTTACCAGGTCAAGGCGCCTCGGTCACGTAGAATAAACGTTTCCAGTGTTGCATAAAGTTTAGAAATCGATGCTATGCGATATATTGAATTTTCATTTGGAGAGTCCAGAGCACCTGTCTCGTTTGCACGAGTTATACCGTAGCCTCGAGACCATAGTATTCCATTTGGTCCAATAATCCCCATCACCACGCTGTCTATGTCGCCTTTTGCCACCCTATTCCTAACAACATGATCCAAGGCACGACCATGTGAGAGTAAAGCGGGATCCGAAGGAGAGAGGCTTTGTAGAAGGGTAAGTTGAGAAGGAAGATGAGGTTTACAACGTGTATCCTGTTTTATCACTTCTGGTAATTTCTGAGAACCACCTCGACGTTGAACTGTGATTTGCAAGTCGAAGTAGAAGGGTGTGAAGAGGCACAAGGTGGCCACGCCCACGATGACTATGTAGCGCAGGAAACGAGGAATCACAAAGTTAAAGTTGTGTTTGATCGGTGGACGGTAATCCGTATACGGTAGGTTCTTAGCCGCCATGGGCAGGCGGTTGATGGAGACAGGAGAAGGCCTTACTCGCAAGCGCCGGAGACTTGCGATTGCCCGCCATAGTACATAGAACCAACGTCCAACACAGGGCTATACCTAAGATATTGTTTTACGACAATAACACCTCGCCCTGCCGGGTTAAAGAGTATCGTTCCGATTACAGTGGCAATCTAATGTCCTTCTGTCAACTCACGTTGTTGCACCAACTCCCAAATGTGGCGATTGATAAAGCCTCTTTTCTGGAGTTCATCCCTGGACAAGAAGGCAGCGCCGCGAATGGTTCCCAAACAGGTCTAAAGGGCGTTGATAAGGATCCAAGTCGCCGGGAAGGTGCATACCTGTGTTTTGCAGTTACATTCAAAAGGTGTGGCCATATTCCACTCTGTGCTTGGATAGAAAAAGCAGAGCGTCGAACCCTCCTCTATATCGGTACTTGCGGCAAAGGTCCAATTCGCCATGTCTGGCGAAGATACGTCGAATTTGACATTGGGCTCGCAAGAGTGGTTCACTTTGAAATATGTTAGAGCCAAACTACGTCTAAGAAATATGAATAGGTACCGTAGAGTAGGTCAGAGTTTAACTCTATGTGTGCATCAGGGTCGACATCGTATTGAACGGAACTATAAGCCTTGGGGCCTTTGGTGACCCCGTCTAAGGAACAAATGACTTCTCCTTTGCGATAGCTCTGTCGAAATAAGTTACAATGTGGTCGCAAATCATATCCTTAGCTACCTTTTGTGCGACTAAATAGGAGTTAAACTCTCCTGGGCATCTGATAACCTTCACCAAGTCGAGGTGGAGAAGGCGATCTGCGTCTGGGTTGGTGTCGCTCGAGGGGGAACTTGACTCCGACAACATATTGGCGTTGGTTTCCTTCTGTCAAAGGGAGAGTCGCTTATATAGTTTTTCCAGCTCGCCCAACGTGCAAGGCTCCGAGGAATGATGCCGAAATTTCAAGCACGGGCGCGAGATCCTTGTCTCGTGATTCTTCACCAATTGCGCCATCTCTTTTTTCTTCTGACATGGGATTCCTACTCTCGGCGACCACCAAAGCGCTGGATACAGCACCCGCTTTGAAGGTGCGTAATCGATGCCGCTGGCCGACCAAAATAGGCTTTGTCTTTGCCACTTCCCCGTCATTTCGGTAGTTTGCCAAGTTCTCCCTTGAATCTCGCCCATATTTCTCACCCATGAGCTTCAAAGTAGCCAAAACTCGGGTTGCGGATATCCGGAAGGGCGCTCCAATCACCTCGAGATCGGAGCAAGTCGCATGCGGTTTGTAAGACAGCCAGACCACTATCCTGAAAAGTTATCCATGAGAGTAGAAGGCTCAACTGAGCGTGATTTCTTCATTGTAGGTGCAAAAAGTCTCAAGCCAAATACAGTTGTCCATCATGTAATGTGCCATACTGTTCACTGGAATGCTTCCGGGGTGAAGTAAGTCATACTAGTCTCATAATTTGTATCAAGCAACTGAGAATGGCAATTTTAGGAGCACCGAAATTGCTCTGAAGGTTTCTACCGCTCGGCTATTGAAGATGAAATACGCGCCGCCCCTGACCGTACTAACGAGGAGAAGCGAGCGATGATGCAAATTCTACAAAGGATATCCGACCCGGAAGCATTATCAGGAGAAGGCGATGAGGACCCAGACCATGAAGAGCTTGATTTGGAAGAGAGGCTAGAATCATTGGATATAGGTAATAAGATACGAGCGTAATAATTGCCTTATATTGACGCTCTTATTGATAGAGTCCGCCGATACTGATACCCTTTGGGAGGCACTGTCGCCGTCCCAAAAGGCAGCATTTACCCTAGCAATAAAGGACCCTAATAACCCTCTTGCACAGCAACTTTTACACTTGTTAGAGTCGGATAAGGCCATGGGAAGTCAGGTTGAAAAACCATGGTGGGAATGCACAGGCCAATTAGAGACCGATCTCCTGTCCCAGTCCCATTCGATCCCACCGTACATTCAAGTACCAGACTCATTAATGTCGGCGGCTAGACATGGGTGGGAAGAAGGTGTCGCATCTCTCCTGTATAACGTGGTTTGCCTTTGGTAAGTCCTATCCTCGGGTGGCACTGCTTAGATAAGTGACCATGCATGTCGTTTTAGCCTGTCATACACGTTTTGCATCCGAACGCTTCAAATATCATCTTTTTATGCTGCAGAATCCCATGACGTGGAAACGTGCCGGACGCTCATGTCGCAAGCCAGCCAATTTCTGACCAATAGAAAATCGACTACACGGCTGGAAGATATCGATACAGCTATCGCTTATGTTCAATCTAGACTAAAGGAACCCGTAAATAAGGTATATTACCAATACCGAACCGGTATCCGAAGCCACGCGACTAATTGACGCTCGCCTGGGCAGCTACTTCCAGATGTATCCGTGTTATTCCGCCCAGAGCTAATACTTGATATCACTTCAGAACAGGGTGATTCAAGCTCTGCGCCAGCGCCAAATCCCTGCTGGAGATTGCTCGCCTGCCTTGGGGACATTGCATCACTCTACTCCACTCCTTCCTCTTCTTCTTCTTCTCCTTCTAAAACCCCACAGTCATCACCTATCGACAAGGCGACGACTCACAAATTGATATTCTATGCTGCGCATGTGATGGCGGCTCCAACGGCCCAGCTACGCCATATCTCGAACAAACTTGCAGAAATATCGGCAAAGTCATCAATAGAAGACGAAAGCACAAATTTGGATTTGGAGCAGCGGCACCCTTCGGTCCTAGCCGTTGATTCTTCTCCAGATCTGCGTTTCTCACGTGGAGCCAGAGAGTGACCCTGCGCTGCTCGTTGACGCTATTTCTGGCATTGAGCAGGATGGTTCAATTGACTCTTATTGCGTCTGTCGGCCGCAACCGTTCTAGCGCAGACCCCCCAGATTCCTATGCAATGTCGCCACTTCTTGACCTCGCTCCTCGTCGTACTCCTCGAGATAGGATCCTGTTTCCTCCGTTAATATATCAGAACGTTTCTTTGGTTCCTCAAGGACCAACCTCGCAAACATGTTAACCGTTTCGATGAATTGTTGCCGTCCGCCAGGTTCCAGGTTCCAGATTCTACATCATCGGTGTGCGATGATGGCGGGCCACGCCACCCAATAATGATGTGGCACGGTCTTCAGAGACGGTGCATTAGGGAGAGACGAGACGAGAGAGAGTGTAAAGGAAGCAGTTTCTCAGAAATAACTCCTCGAGCAGGAGTTATTGATGAGAATAAGAATACACCCGGTGCGGTAAATCTTTTTCTTTTGTGTGATCTTACAATAAGTCCCTCTGAACTGAGGGGCCGGCCGGCCTCTAGACCTGAGTGGAGAAAAATCGGGGAATGAACGCACACCGTCGGAAATTCACGTTCAGCTAAATTCTATCAATTGCGGTTTGAGTTTAGGGGGGCCCAGTTGCAGGATTTTTCCGGGGCAATAGCGCGACGCAGGAGGAATACAATGGGTGGCGGTGAGTAATCTCGCCTTCCTGTTGACGTCTAATGGGTTTGGCATAGGTGGTAATCGTTGTCGTTCGCGCATGGCATTCGGAGGACGAGACAAGTAGCAAGTCTATTATACCAAGATTTCACGTTGATGCGTATGATTGAGAAGGTGGAGTCTCAACAACGCGAGGCATGTGTTTTTATCTTTTCTATTTTTCATTGTGATTTTCGAATCGTTTGTTGTTGCTGCGGGCCACACTTGCTGACAGTAGAGGGCGGAAGGATCCTATGTCCCTCGCGACGACGACGCTCGACAATCAGACTCGAAGAACTGAGACGTGCAACATGACGAGGTTGTGGCGCTGCTCATGACGAGAAACAGACTTGACAGCTGCAGACAAGGCAGATCCCTCCGGCAAGGGCGCCCAACTTTAAACCATAATATGACATGCGTGGTGACCGCCAATCATTTCTCCTCCAGCGAGATCCTCGCACAGATAAGGTGTTATTGTGTTTTTTTCTTCTGAATATTTTTTACACTTTTAACGTTGTACAACAGGTTCCGAGGGTCGAATGATGAAGGCCAAGGCTCGGTGGAACCAGACCCGACTAGTGACGCCATGGTTTCGCGGGTTGAACGGTTTAAGCTTGCTAAAGCAAAAAGAAGCAAAGTATACCGACCGACCGACGGCTCGAGGCTTCGCTGCTCCTCCGAGACTGTTTCGGAAACAGGACAGATGACGGGAATGCCGCCTACTGGCTGGCGCTACGTGGTCATTTCACCGAGCGGCCAAGGTGAGATCTCACGACGTCGGTTTCAAAAACAGCCTTCTTTTTGACGTTTTGAGCTCGAGTTTGTTGTTGTCGGTGTCTACTTTAGCGTTTCAGTTTGCCGCCTGCCTCGTTGCGCCAAAAAAAAATCGTCGACCTTCGGCGTGATCTACTACTGTCAATTTGGAACTAGCCAGTCGAGGGTTAGCGTGCGGATAGCCTTCCGGTCCTCAAGCCGAACCGGTAGTTAGTTCCTCGGCCTTTTGTCTATGTAATATCGAACCACGGATACAGTCACTGATGAATCAGTTTCTATTTCTTTTCATCTTTGTAACCACCCGCCCCGCGCGCGTTTGATGGGCCAACCGCTGGTTAGTCTAACTGAATGGGACAAGTGCGCCACAAGACCAGAGCCTGTTTTAAAACGGATAACTGGGCGGCGCGTGGCAGTGGCTGCATGTATGTAGGTGGTGGGGACAGTGTCATATCACATGTGTAAAAATGATTATAATTTTGATCATCGCTACACGCACGAGACACAGAGAGCCAGAGAGGGAATAGAATTATTGAATAATACGTGTACGTACAAGGGCACGGGGACACGCAGAGAGGAGATAATAAGGTAATATGAGATAGGATAGTAATGCCAAGGGGAGGTAGTTGGGTATCATGCACAAGACAAACAGAACAAAAAGAACAGAGTTTTTTTGGGCAAGTAAGCTGCAGCAACGAGAACCGCCTCGCCTTGGGTGGGTCGCATCAATACAGAAGGGGGATTGGTAATAAAGAAGAGAAACTTGAGAGACAGGGAGACCTTTTGACCAGTGTGCGTCGTAGGCACATGAAAATTTGCTACACAGGGTGCGTGACAAGCTCGAAGAGATAGTACGGAGTCGTGCCGGAAGGCGTTATGGACGGGGGAATCCAATTTGCCCGTGGCTGTTTCCACCGTGACGTGACCAAGAAACTGCGCGAATTGAGAATGCTTTTTGTTGAAGATCTATGATCGATCCCGACGGAGATTTTGGTTTTTAGACAAAGGATAAAAAGTAGGAGACTAATGCGGGTAGGTCGTTTGTCGTGCAATCCGAATAAGCCTGTCGTCTTGTGCCACTGTATTTGAGAGCAACGACCTAGAAGTAGAGAATGGTCAATACAAGGCGAAAATGGCATGAAGGTGGCTGGGGGGGCACCACTCACATTGCCGCTCCATTTCCTAGGCGCGAGGCCGTTTGTCAATTTGTAAATCGATCGGTTTACGGGGGTTCCCTTTGCGAGTGCGTCTGGAACGTAAAAGAGATGCAATGGAAAACGGAGAGGTTCTCCGTTGAGGCCGTGAGTCAGGACGACGCTTCCGGTATTACTCGAGGGGCTTCCCAGCCAGGGTTTCGTGTCCGCATCCCACTGGCATGGACGGGCGGCAGTAGCGGCGATTGCCATTGCGTGTTGAGGTGATTGTGGTCGTCCATTTGAGGATTGAGGCGATGCGGGTGTGCAGTTTACGCGCACAACGCGCGGTCTGTCTTCGTCTGCTGGGAAGAATAAGGCCGAGAATGTTGCGCTCGAGGCAGGTTGGGGAGGGGAATCAATGTTATAGTTTGAGGAAGGTGGGGATGGTGAGAGTGGCTGCTGTGGTACAAAAGGTACACATGTAGCTCGATGACGGCGCCAGTCCTGAGGAAGCAAGCGTCAGTGGATGAAGGATGACGTCGGGGGGATATAGATAAGACATTATATACTACATACCGCGTTGAGATGTTCGGTAGAGCAATACCAAGTAGCCTGGCAGCGACTGCACCAATTGTGAGTTGGTTGACTGCAGACGCTGCAAGGATGAGAGATGATAGGTCTTGTAAGATGAGACATTATAGTAGAGTAGATGGCTAGATAGAAGGCTACTGGTTTTGTTTGCGAGAGAGATGGAAAGATGGGGGAAAGTGTGTGATGGTACAAAAAGTTGGATGGACTCGAGGGGTGGCTTTTATAACCCGAGAGATGATTGTGTTCAACGGTAATACACGGGTTCGTAGGAAGGCTCAGGAGACGCGAACCGGCCGCGCGGGAAATCGCATCCAAAGGAAACGCATTGAAAACTTTTTTTATTTTATCAAAAATATATTAAAATTTAGAAGTGCCCCACGGTATTTTTCCACCGAAATCGTCGATCTATGTCTTGCGTAAATTTATATAAAAATATTAATAAATTAAATAAATCACTCAATACAGTGGTCGTTAGAAAGGGCGCGGAAATTAAAGTCAAAATCTGAATGGGACTGCTCCTTCTTCGAAACACAAGCGGCGAAAACCAGGCAGAATAAATTTTATCATTTTATATTCTAAAGTTGCCACGTGGAGATGTGTAGTAGAGTAGTCGGCAGCCGGCGGAATTCAACAAACGCCTTTATTTTTTACGGTGCGCGGTCTGGATGGGCACGCCTAATGCCAGTCGAAAACGTCGACGACGCACAGCCAATCGACCTCGAAACATCGCGACGAGGACGAGGAAGACAACGACGACAACGGCAAGGAAGGCGACGTCGTTGTCGTACATTACTTAGCCTCCAAACTGCATAGACCCATAGACCACACTAAGGGTAGGTAGGTTCTTTCCATGGTTCCTATTACAACGCCGCCGCTATAGCCCTCCCTTCGCTCCCGACCTTTCAAAAGTAGTAAGCTGCCGAGTTCTGGTTATTGTTAATACCCGGGCGGCGAGATCTTACGATTCGGGTTTCGTGAGTCTGACCCATGTGTTTCGATGACAATAATCATGCTGTAGACCGCCTATGCTGGTTGCGACAATCCCCGAGCCGAGAATCACCAACTGTGCACTATTGTCAGTAATGGACACTAACTACCAGGGGAAGTGACTCTCTGTTCTCCTCTCTCTCCCAGGACTACCAGAGTACAACCTCCTTAGCTCTCTCAAACTCAAACACTCAGGGGCGACAACGTGGGAGACCAGACTAGCTAATGCCAAAAGCTCGGAAAAGGTGGCTTACTCCCAATCTTGACGCCCTCTTCTCCTATCCAAATTATTTGTTTTCTTGTCAACTGCATCCGTTAGATGGCGCGCGCGCGTTCCCCGCCCATCCGACACCCCTCACGGGTAGCCAGTCGGCTTGCGAGCCCAAGTTGGCCGGTCGCCAGCCATTCGTTTCCAAATGATGTCCGGCTTTCGACTTGCGCTTGTGAAAAAAAATTCCAAATACATCGCGCCGTGGACCGCGCTGCGCAGCTCATTTTGAAGAGGTAGACGCGTCAACTCAACCCCGGTTCAGAAACTTCCTGTGAGACATCACCTCCCTCCTTCCCCGAACTCACACGAAGCATGCCACAAGGAGCACCGCTCACCCGCGCGCCCATGAGAGAAAATCATATAAAATTTAAGACAGATAACAGGTTATTAAGCGTGCATCCCATTCATCGACGGCGATATCGACTATTCCTACAAACGTGGACACCCCTGCTATCAACTGTCGTGTACACCGCACCTCATTCTCTCCCCTCCCCAAAAAAAACCAAAACACCGCAAATTGAAAAAACCCGGTCCCGCGTTCGTCCCGATATTTCGACCATGGCAAACGCCCCTAGAACCTGTGTGCCTTGTATGTGCCCCAACGCCAATGGCCAGAGGAAATTTATGACAGACGTAGGCACATCCGATCGTCGCATTTGCGAGTGCACACTACCGCCGCCGCCATTGATTTAGTCCCAAATACGCCCCTTCCTTTAGTCCCTTATCAACCAACCCTCTCGCGTCGCTTACAAATGTCGCCCCGAGTGAAATATGCATACACGGTCGCCACCCGGCCTGTAATTTCCGGCAGGACGGAGGAGGAGGAAAGGACAATGACAACGAGGGTTGGCTTAGGGAATTTGCCACGCGCCACGCGAGTCAATGTCATCAACTATTGGGCCCAACGTAAGTCCTCCTATCGGTGGTCCGGTTCGCTCCCCTCTATTCAGCCAACTTGCCGATTAGACGCGGTGGACATATGGGCAAACCACGATATTAAGACGATATCGGAGCGACTTTTGTAGTTGATTTACATAATCCTTTTCGCCATGCGTTGACATACTGCCATCAAAAAAAATAAGTACCAATGAAATATCTTCGTATCAACACCGTTCCGTCATATTTAACGTAGTTTGTGGAAACATGTACAATTACCCGACAAATTGGCTGATAAGTCTTCCCGAGCGTTTTGGAGAGGCACATCTCGAAATCCCCTTGAATGCGACAAGTCGCTAAAATGTCGCTCGGAGTTCCCTCTTGTACCACGTCAATGGGCAATCCAGGTCTCCCAGGGTTTCCGACCTGACAAGTCTCCTCCGAGCCCCCCGTCCAATGGCTGCCGTTAGAGCCAAAATCCAACCAAGAGAGAATAGACCGTTCTCCCAATGCAAAGTAAAAACATCCCCCTTAATCCAATTATTATTGGACCTTTCGAGCCTCGTGTTTTTCAGGCCATAAGTAACGGCCCGGCATGCTGCGCAGTCGGATCGGACGATTGGGCGTACAACGCTTCTAATCTTTTTCCCGTTGTATAAATCACCGTTCCAAGAATATCGTCGGTGTTTATTGCTATCACGGGCGGCAGCGGGGGGGCGGGGACCTTAAGGGGGTTGAAGAGGCGTCGAGGACCAAGCGAGCGCGATACGCGGTTTCGCCGCCCGGTTTCTCCAGACCTACGGTTTATCCCTAATGCACCCGGTAAAACAACCATTGACATTGTGATTCTCGTCTGAGTTGTAGACTACCAAGGACGCCGTCTTTTCGAATGGATCGACATATATACAACCCTGTTCCTTTTTTTCTTTGTGTAGGCACGAACGCGCCGAGTAGTACCCTCTTCTGTCAGGAAGAAGCCCAAAGAACCATGAGTAGTCGCAATGACAAAATATCGCTCGACGTTTCCGATGTTTTTGTCTTGGTTGGAAACAGGGTGTTTTTGGGTGGGCGCTGGGCATTGAGGCGTCATTCCATTCATGAGTGCGGTCGAATGCAAAATGCGAACATCGCGAATACTCTAGTCGTGTCTGGATCTCGCCATGAGGGTCGCGACATTCTTCCTGACCTGGCGTAATGCGCGCATGCATGCAATGGTCGTCGGTGTCATCCGGAGACGGCAGCCTTGGTTGTTGCCACAGAGAGGCACCCGAGATAACCTTAGTAGCTAGCTACAACGCGTGATCCCTTTTCCTAGTCTACTCTTTCATCCCTCATGGGCCTCGCCCATCCTTCGTTTGTCGAACGGGTGGTCAGTCAAAACCGAGCTCACCACTCAACGGCCCCTGCACCATAGAGGGTTGCCGCCGACCACCACATCGCATCTCGAATTTTAACCGCGGCAGAAGAATCTTGAATAACGAACATGTCCGATGATGGAATGGCAATTGACGAAAGTCTGTTTTTCATGATTTTTTCAAGAATTTCCGTGAATTCAAAAAAAAACCCCAATCCTTCCCAATTTAACCCCCCGTCCTTGCCAAACCTTTGCCAATTTAACGAAATGGACTTTTTCTCTCTCTCTTATTTTGCTATCCTACAGCCGGTGGTGGCGGTCTTCGCAGGAAGGGTCGTGGCTTCAAGTCCAGAAGTCAGTCTCTTTTATTGTCTCTTCTCCGTGGATCCGCAGACGTACGGGTGAAGTAGCTGACGAGTTCTTGATTGATCCATTCTTTGTGGCGTTTTCTCTCGTTTTTCTCGTTTTTCGGATTGATGCGGGGTGAACGCAGCTGCGGGTGAATCGAAGGATAGCGAAGAGACGTATGATCGACTCGACACCAAAGACGCGTCTGAACAGCGTGCTGCTCGTTGTGAGTAGCACCCTCTGGCCACTCAATTCTTCATCATTGTTGCTTAACTGACCGAATTTACGGCTGTGAAAATATCAACAACAACAATCACAACGTGGTGCACGCGATAACCTCTACTTCTTTCCGGCTCTTGGCGATTACCTTAGCCGTAGAAGGATGGATCGTCATGGTGGCCAATGTACACGAAGAGGCGACCGAGGAGGAGCTCAACGATAAATTTGCCGACTTTGGCGAAATTAAGAATCTTCATCTTAATCTGGACAGAAGAACGGGCTATGTCAAGGTTCGCCGCTCGTGGTTGCTTCGGTGACGGCTTCCATTTTCCTTTTTCTACCAAATTTTTTATATCTCAGAGGGTTGACTAGGGATACAGGGCTATGCATTGGTAGAATACGAGACGCATCGCGAAGCAAAAGCAGCTATCGACGGGCTCAACGGGACAGACATCCTGGGTCAAATTGTTTCCTGCGACTTTGCATTCGTACGACCTCCTGCCGGTGGAGGTGGAAAGCCAGGAAGACGGGATGGTAGAAAAAGAAGTGCAAGCCCGGGCAGAAGATGAAAAAATAAGAGATAATATCATGATGCGGTTCTCATGTATTAACGCACAACGCGACCACGAAAATCACGAGCCAAAAGATTATTTTCGTCTTGAACGCAGCGGCTACACGCGTATGTACAACCGACGCGGTGGATTATCACGAGCTTTTCAGTCTTCTTCTCTGCATGTACGTCGCATAGCATACCATGAACGTTATCTAGATACATGTGTTTGGGCTACCAGTAGCGAAGCGCGTGATTAAACGACGTCGTTCCATTGTCGTCTTTTTTTTTACGAGGTGCCCTCAGCGATCGTCAGGAGATCACTGTCGCCTTGGTCGGAAATGGTCATGATCCTGTCACAAATAACGGTCAATGTCAGCGCTAAATCACCCCAGATAACTTGTTATACGACAGGACCCGCGAGCATAGCGGAAGGGGGCCAGAGCTCCATCCCCCGATGTTTGCGGGTTCGGGCGAGTGGCATGCTCTAGAATAGGCTACTTGACGACGATAGCACCCGAATGATGAGGAAGAGTGGAGAGGGGGGCGTTAAGGTAAAAAAAGGACGCGAACTAACCCGACACGGAACAATTTACCAGCGGCGGTCCCGAGCGCTACGTTTGTTCCCGCAAAATGATGGACCGCTGTCTTGGATAACATAGCGTAGTACTCGAGCTCCGACTTGCGTAGAGGTGGGCAATTTCCAGCAATTAGCACCAATTTGGCTGTAAAAGGCGAGTTTGTAGTCGTCGAGTAGGAGCAAGATCATGACAAGATTATCAGCAAAGGGACCTTCTCAGCCTCGGTTTCTCCAGTCCCAAACATGAGGCGAATGGATTAACAATGATGCTTACCTTTACCAGATCGCATCTGCTTGAGCGCAGTTTTGTAGCCAAGTGTGTACTTTCCAGACTTGACGACGAGCGCAAGACGCGCAGCAATAGACTCGGTCGACTTTGCCGCCTTTGATTTCTTAGTAGGCGCCATTTTATTGATGAGATTCTTGGATAAGAGGTCGACGACGTGAAGAGAGAGTGTGAGACCCTTTAGAGTTTAGTTTGGTCGCCACCAAACTTGAGCACTGCCACTGCCACCTCTAGCTATCCAATCAGTCGATGGCGTTTTCGATTCCAACGATATCACTCTCTAAACCGAAACAAGAGACCGTACAGGCATTGCGGGATGCATCACTTACAAGTGGATTCTTCCAGCTTACCGACATAGAGCCTCATGTATCTCGTGAGCTCATCCTCCAAATGTTCGACGAAACCAGAAAGTTCTTCCAACTACCCAGCTCTGAGAAGGAAAAGGTGAGCGCCTATCATCTGTGTTGTGTATTACATTCATCGGAAACGCACAGGTTACGAAGAGGAACCATCTTGTTGGAGGATATGAGGGCTTCCGTTTCTATGACCTCGCAAAGACCGGAGATGGTGGAAAGAAGGGTGAAGTAGACGACGAAGACGGTGGTTGGAACGAAGGCTTTGCTATCGCTCCTGAATGGGGTACCAATTGCTTTCCCCAGGCAAACCCCAGTGATAACAAGATGGAAGGCATCGACGCATTTGATCCCGCCACTTTTGAAGCGACCTGCAAGGCATACTTTCACGCCGTGCAGGAACTTGGAAGGCATCTGCTGTCACTGATTGCCCAAGGCCTTGGTATAGAACAAGACTTTTTCGAAGGCTACCTCGACCATCAGAACTCGTTCTGTCGCCTGACTCACTACTATAGGGCCGACACAGAAGGAGCTCCTACACCCACCAAAGTCGAGATAGGAGCGGCGCCACACACTGGTAAGGCACTTGACGTAATTGACGACCTGATGCTTACTCATACAGATTGGGGTGCTCTCACACTCCTGGTGCAGGACGAAATCGGAGGCCTACAAGTTTATGATAGAGCCCTCAACCAATGGCATGATGTATGCCCATTCTCCACATATTCTGTTGATATCCTGACAAGTGCCAGGTGCCCCCACATCCTCTGGGCACCGGTATAGTGTGCAATATTGGGGATCTACTTGCCAGATGGACCAATAACAAATATAGAAGCACCCTCCACCGCGTGCTTGCGCCAAAACGAGGCGTACATCGATATAGCATTCCTTTCTTCAATCCAGGTATGATACCCAGTGCTTGATCCGCCGAAACTTATCTAAGTCCCCCATCCTTACAGGTAATCCCTCCTTCCCCATTAAGACCATTTACACGTGCCTAGCCGAAGGGGAAACACCGCAATTTGACACGATAACCGCGGGAGAATATATTACATCAAAGCATATGGAAAGCACTGGTGCTAAAAAGGTTTGATTGGGCCAGATTTTTCCCTGATGAAGCATGTATTGTAGATTTTTGTATGTCACAAGGTAATATAGTCCTTATAAGAAAAGAGAACGGTCGCGGAAGGCTCTCATTCCAAGTCGGTCCTAGCCCCGGTTTGTCAGCGACAGGACAGCCATGAAGCAGACTCACTCACCCAATCCTTTGCTGTCACCCAGAACTCGGAGGATGTGTCTAATCGAGCCAAAATAGAGGCTCCTTTCCAAACAATCACGCGAGGATCAAGTTCCTTTGGTGTCTGTACAACAGTGATGCGCTCGAGTTCCGAACCATAAAAGGAGAGAGCAATGACTTGGAGCCTGTTTATGACTTTAGTAAGCAAAAGAATGCGCAAAACAAGTGCCTTGCCTCTGTTGCAACATTTGAGCCAATCCCGAAACCAGACTGCCACCTCCAACTAGCAGAACGTTTTCAAGGAACTTGGCGACAAGAGGAGCAGTTGCATTCTCAGAGGCACCACGCGCAGAATTGAACACGGCTACGTCCAATGGTAGTTTTGACGCCTCGAATGGCACGTCAATTGGCAGCTCTCCTGGGAATGTGACGCCTTCTGGTAGAACCAGTGGCGGACTTTCTGTCCTAAAGTTGTTCACGACCCGCTTTCGCGATGGTATGTCGAGCTGTATTCCGTGTGAGCGATGTCTAAACGATCCAACCGCCTTACCACTGGTACCGGCTTGGCATCGGGATCTTGCGTTGCGTCGTCCACTTGCATAGCGGCATGTTGCGCCATAGCTTCCATAGTCTCTTCCTGGACATCTTTTAGAATGTGATCTGTCGACAGTTTCATCGAAAATGTCTGCGGTTGATATCAGTGCATGGCCGCAGGTGAAAAACACGACCCTACGATTTCCTCTGTTGGGGCATTGGAAAGATCTTCCTTCAAATCCAGGTTCCACACGGGCCGCCAGCGCTTTCTCTTCTCGGCATACCAAATGACACCGGTCTCGAACAGAACCTGGCACCCTGGTCAGTTATAGCCAGTTATATAAACCTACATTCTCACACTAGGCGCCGCCATGTATTCGTCATACATTTTGAATTTATATTTTTCTGTGGTCATCCCTGGTCTTCGAACCACTAAGTCGTATGGTCTAGCGCCGGAAATATCCTACAAAACTTAGCTTCGGATCAATTAGGAATGCAACGTGTACGTACAATAATGAATGTGCAATACTGATGTTTAAGGTCTTGCATCAAGTTCCAATCATATAACCTGGTTAAGTCCATTTCCTTATAGGGAAAGCAGCTTTGCTGCAACAGGACATAAAAGACCTCGGTGATATCGTCACCTCCGACATTCAACGTTAATCTAGAGTCGGTTTAGCCAGTCTCTCTGATTAGGAGGTAGGATATTAACCGTGTATCAGGAACGATCATACCGTCCTCAATACATGAGATGCTCGTCTTGACGGCTCCGACGTCGACAACACATGCATTGCTCATCTGTGCTCCAAAACTCGCACTGACGCCTTCCTGTAGGATTGTAAATATCCCGATTGATCATATCATTACACAACGAACTCACCTGGTGGACCGCGACTTGTTTAAAGCCCATATCTACAAGGAGGATTTGCACTAGCTCTCTAATATAAACGCGGTCCGCCAAATCCGGGACTACCAACACAGCTCCCATATTCTACCCATAGTTATAGCCGTAGAATTTCAATTTAATAACAGAACACACCTTGAATTCGGACCGTTTAAGTTCCAATTCGGCCTCTAAAGCCCATTGCCAAATCGCTGATATGTCATTGAGCAATGCTGGCATTTCTTTTCGATCATCACAGTTGAACCTGGTCCCCCTGAATGGCCAGCGTACTTCAAATTCTTGCATGACAGAATCCGACAGCAAAAACACCTATAGTCAGTCAGGACGTGAACGAGACCAATATTACCAAGACCGTACGTCTGATCCAAAATACGTATTCTTCCCAGGGGGAACGCTGGTAATCCAAGCGACCCTCTGCGAGTCGTTATGATCTGGAATCTTTTCGGAGGTTTGCACACGGTTAAAGTTGGTACCGCTTTCCGACGCTCCTGGCTGATACCGAACACCATATGTCTTCAGGCGATCCTTGAAGGCAGCTCTGAATGCCAGAACACGTCCAGTCCCCTCATCGGTAACGGTGGCTTCGGGTCTAGTCGTTTCTCCCTCGGCACCATCTTCAGCAACGGTTTCTTCCATGGCATCTTCCTCCTCATCCTGCCTCGCAGGTTTTGGTCGCCGAATACCATAAATTGGCTTTGGCGGGTCGGGATTCTTCTTGCGTCTGGCCATCACGTTTGGAACTGAAATGGGTAGGATATCACTCGCTCGTCCGATCCTTAGCCATCTAGATCCAGGATGTATCACCACAGTGTTCCTTCCACGCTTCTCCTATGAGTGTCGTTAGGTCGTTTCATCAAAACTGGGTACCATTGGCGCACCTCTGAAGACAGGTCATTTTGCTCCTCCAAAGCGTCATGCTTCCTCTTGTTCGCCTGAGAATGACTCCAACTATGCTGTTCCTCCTTATGCATATACATTGACATGGTCGACGAGAGTGGAAGACTAGGCGCAGGTTACTACAGTAAGGAGTACCAGACCGAGGGAAACATACGGTTTGATGGGATGAAAGCCCGTGAAAGTTAAGGGTGTAGCCGCATTGCTTGGTTCTACTGCCATTTTTGAGTTTGAGGGCGTGGTATCTGGGTCCAAGTCGAACTGAATAGAGCCTGCTTGACCACCAACCACTTTCATTTGCGAAACCTAACAAGCCCAGAAAATGTCTGAACGCAAAGGTATGGATTCTAATTTATATCTCTATTTCATAACTAACGATCGTTCCTAGTTCTCAACAAGGTTAGCAGAGTCAGACTCATGCTCAACGCTTTACTGACCATTCCTCCCAGTACTACCCACCGGATTTCGATCCAGCAAAGATCCCTAGGGGAAAGCGACCCAAAAATAGTCAACAGGTCGTCCGTCTAATGGCCCCCTTCTCGATGTAAGCAACTCGGTTTTATTCATGGCATATTATCTGACCAAGTATCAGGCGATGTAACACGTGCGGAGAATATATTTACAAAGGAAAGAAGTTTAATGCACGCAAGGAGACTGTGGAAGGCGACGACTATTTTGGCATTCGTATATTCCGGTAAGCGCCTTTCATCGGTGCCGTTTGAACAATGTTCTGATAATATCTCAGGTTCTACATTAAATGGTAAAATGCTTAGTTGAATGACGTCTTAGGGCTATTGCTGACACATTTATAGCACTCTTTGCTCCGCCGAAATCACTTTCAAAACAGACCCGAAGAACACCGACTATCTCGCTGAACATGGTGCTTCACGAAACTTTGAACCGTGGAGGGAAGAGCGGGTCGCTGACGAGGAAGATAAACTGGCGAAGATGGAAGAGGAGGAAAACAATCCAATGAAGGCACTCGAGAATCGTACCGTCGATTCCAAGCGTGAAATGGACATTCTAGATGCTCTTCAAGATATTCGTGCGCGCAACTCGCGTAATGAGCGACTGGGGGATGCAGAAATCGAGGAGATATTAGCTCGACGGCTAAACGAGGAAGAACTCGAGGTGGACGAAGAAGAGGAGGAACGAAGAAAATGGGAGGAAGAGGACGAGAAAATTGTGCGGCAGGTGTTTTCCAAGGTTGACGATGCCTCTGGAAGCACGGTCACCCTGAAGCGAAAGGCGGACGGGGAAGCCCCAGATCTGAAAAGTTTGCTATCAGAGTCGAGTAGAGCAATGGTCGAAGCAAAGTCGATGTTACCACCACCAGCCAAGAAGCCAAAGACTGGGCTGGCGAACTCGCTTGGGATCAAGCCGGCCAAACGACGTCCTGCTCCTATCCCTGGCACGTCAAAAGCATCCTAGATTTATGGGTGTTTTTCTATGACTGTTGACCCTTGTTTACTGTACTTTTTATTTCTGTGGCCGCTGTACCAAAATGAGATGATATTGGCGTTTATAAATATGCCCTGAAGATCTGAGGTAATTTAAAGATATCTCAACTGGTTGCCAACGTTTGTTTGCCACCCCGAATGGCCGCATCAGGCGATTGGCCGGCCGTGCAAGCCGCGCTCTGCATGCCTCGGTCCACTCGCTTATTACCACACTTCACCCTCTACTCCTCCCCCCAATCGCCCCCTTCCCCTGTCTCAAGCCTCCGGGAAGGCTTCAGGACCGTTTCATCTCTCTTTTTTCTTACGACATCTTCATTTTTTTCACGACCAGCCAGACTGATTCACGTTGCAAAGAACAACTGACACCCCCCCCTTTGAAATTTTCAATCATGACTTCGTACGAAAAACAGAAAGACACCGAGCGTGGAATTTCACAAACACCTTCTGGTCCAACTCCCTCTGAGAGGTTTCTCCTTTTTAGAGACCTTATCTTCGGTCAGTCGCAGCGTTTGACTCTGAGCACACTGCACGTGCCGTCGGCTGACTTGAGACTTGTTAGTCTGTATCATTCTTTTTCATCTTGCCACTGCTATCATGGCAATTCCTGGTTTTGTTTTTCCTATCAACGGCACCCGCGGCCACTTGGTCATGTTCACGATCGTCGGTATACTGGCACCCTTATTCACCTTGGCCAGGTCAGCCTAAACCTCTCAAGATTCTAAATATCGTATATTTACTGTTTTTCAGCTTTCGTGATCATTACGGACCCAAGTTTACTTCTACCATCTGTTTCGAGTTCTCCTGGACCGCTACCATCGCGTTTGTGGACTTTGGTACGCACATAATTTCTAGTTGTATGACCACATTTACTGACATTTCATACCACAGTCGTCGCCGTTGCCTACTCGGCAGTCCCAGACGCCTCAAAAGCGATGATTGCTTTTGCATTTGTGCAAACTATCACGAGTAAGTGTGGCTTGCGCCCCAAAACCCCCGTTTTCTTACCTATTTTATAGTGATGCTCTACGTTATTGGATTTGGTGGACTGATTTGGCTGCAACATCGTCGATTCCTCAACGTCACAGTCTGGTGGCTATCCGCCCAAACAGTTCAATGGTTACGATCGTCAGACCCTGTCATTCCTGGCAATCCTTCGGAACCACCATGCGTGTCCCCCAGTGGAAAGACCGTCATTCCCCCATGGGACCTCAGATACGATGACATGCACGAAATCAAACTGGACGGACCCAAGTTTGCAGGCGCCATCTCGCCTGACAAATACGTCAATGCCCATCCATTCTGGCAGGAAAGAGTCCAGCGTCAAGTTGAAATCGAGTCGGATATCGCCTATGTAGCTCAGCGATACGGACTCGACATCGAAGCCAACAAGATGAAGCCACATTTCGGCAAGACACAAGGTCATGCCAAGAGACCTTCCATCCGCGAACTGGGTATCAGCCGCCCCATACCAGCCATCTCAACTGTCCGACGCGCGAACACTCTTGCCGCACCCTCGCTAGAGCAGTCACGCCACCACAAGCATCAGCAGTCTGGCTCGATTGACGGGTTTGTACGACCTACTCGTCGTGGCCCACCCCCACACCTTCGCTTGCAAGTCCCCAGCGTAGCGTTGGATGTCCCCGAGGATGTCATCGCGCTCCCTACACCAGCTGCCAAAGTCGTCCACCCCAATCCCGCGACTCGCTCACTCGGACTCGCTTCCCGTACATTGGTTGGCAGCAGCAGACCCAAAGCATCAGGAACACGCGCCTACGTCGATACGTCGAAGCCATTGCCTTCACCGCCGCCTTATGAGGCCTCTGATCTTTCTTTGCCTTCCTCTGGCCCTTCGCAAGGAAGCTCCAATTTCATCATGGCCATGGCTCATCGCGTCAAAATATCGGCATCCAACGTCCGCCCACTGATGGTTTCAACTCCCAAGGCAGGAGAAACACCCATTGAATACGATGAAAAGTTTTTCATATAGACACTTTCCCTCATACCCTCTTCCCCGCTTTTCCTCCTTACTAGCCGCAACACATACCCTTTTTCATTCGCCCTACGATCCCGGAAACGAGATATCCTCTTTCCTTTTACGAGCGGCTAGACCGATTTGGTTCTTTCGATTCACGAAACACCGTTCCCCTTGGAACAACTGTATTTCTTTCACTTACTCTTCTTTCTGTCCCTCCACGCACCCCTCCGATCACGTCTTTTACGTCTCAATGATCCTGTTTTTTCGTTTTCGTCATACCTTTGGGAAAACCTTCCTCTCACCTCTTTTCACGATTTTTGCACGTGCATCCACTCTCTTGACAAAAACCAATGTATAATACGGATACCTGGTGTACAATTCCAGTCATTTCTGAACCACTTTTTCTGCGTGAAATACTTGACCTGAGACTTCCTGAACAAACAGTAAGAGCCTTCCACCCAACCACAACTCTCGGTTTCGGCAAAAGGCGGCCCTGCAACTCAAGCAGCCTTGATATATGCAGCTTGAGTTTTGCAAACATCATCTTTTCGCAAGAGGATGAACTGCCCCCCACAACAAAGGGGCAGCCCGTCTTTCCCGTCACTCTACAACCCTTTGGTAGAACGCTATCGAGAATGCGAGCAGCCTGATTCTTCCGTCAGATATCTGGAAACTCCAGGAGATATCTTCCGCTTTACGCTCTACTGGACTTTAATTATTTATACGCCCGTGTTCGCCCTTCCGGCTCTCTGGGGTCTTGTGGTCCATTTTATCCCACATAGATTATCTCGGATGAGACACAGAAATCGAAGAGGGAGCTCTACATCTCTAACTAATCTACACGTATCGGCTCTGTCCCTGGATAGGCAGAATAACGTGGAGGTCTTGTCCCCTCGCTCCTCGGAACCCTTCCTTCTCGAATCTGCTGCTCTTTCTACATCGAAGGAACGAACTATCCGGCTAGAAAGGACCTTACAACAACGCACGCGCGATACTCCCAGACCAACAGCCTCTCAAACATTTAGTTCGTGGGGCCCCAATAAAACACTCCGCTCGTTTCAGAGACGGTATACAGACTCGTTTGCACAGGCTCCGATGAGCCCAGTGCCGACTACCATGAGTCAGCCAACGGTCCGAAGAACGAGGCAAGAACCTTCGTCACTGAGGAATCGGTCTACGGGAATTACGTGTCTCATCCTCACCATACCTCTCGTTTTTGTCATCATTGGTGCCGTGGTTGGAGTTGTGGGGAGTCTGATTATGGGATACCTCCTCGCCGCGCTCAGTGGGACTGCAGGCGTCAAAATATCAACTTGGATACCGTTAGGCTGGGCGGTTATTCAAGTACACACAGTGCTTTTGGGGTAAGTCGCACATTTTCCGAATTACCTGCCATATCTAACCTCGCCACATTAGATGCTTTACCAATATGATTTCATTTATTTAGCAGTAGTCGAATCTGTCAGAAGCTTGTGCTTTGGATAGGTATCGCCCTAGAAAATACAATTTGCTTTACCTCAATGCACGGACGATTTTTCAAAGGCAATCACATTTACAAGGTCTGAGCACGTAAATCTGTGGCACATACAAGTACAACATGGGCCTTGAGCCTCCATATCCCACCAGGACCGGGACACGTTAGAGAATTTGTAGGCACAGGCCGCCAAGATGCGGTTGGTTGTATGGAACAGGCTGGGAGTAAAAACTTGCAAAGGAACTTGTAATCGGAATTGTGTGAATGCCCTGGTGATCAAGGTAGTGATGAAAAGTTGGTTGCAGTAGGAAACGCGAAGGTACTGCGATGGTACGCGATCAAAAAGAAACACGAATTGGAGGGGAGGGAACTGGGATGAAAATCTTGTACGTCAGGGATGAAAACGCTGTGACAAGTATCATGACCGAGGAAAGTGAGAAACATTGCAGTGTGGGAATGGATTACGGAACAGGTAGGCAAGAAACGAGTCGAAAACTATTGGCTGTAGATATGTGAAATGACAGGGAACATTGTCTTGAAGGGCAGGATCGACGTTAGCCTAAGGCCTTCGTGGTTCAAGCCAGCTTTGTGCAGACTCAAAGGCATCAGCGAGGTCAGCCGCTATCTGGCCATCAGCATGCAGTTGTCTCACGGCGCATAGTGCCTATGGAGCAAAGGATCTACGTAAGAATAAAACATCTTGGAGAGGGAACAGACGTACCGCATCCCAGAACCGGAAGCCTCTTTCCACCTCGGCTCGCGGGTATTTCACGCCATCAAAGGTATCGTCTACACATTCCATCGCGCTTTCCTTGGCTTCGAACACGCCATCATCATCTCTGGAGACAATACGGCCCTCATAAAGGGCATGCAGGGCGTCAAGATACACCTGAAAGATATTGAGCCCCCGTGTCTTTGGTGCGAATAGATCAACTAACCTTGGCCAGGATCCCAAAGCCGGTGTTCGTTTCGTTTTGGAAGGGCAAAGCCATTGCAATGTCCAAGAGATCTTCACGTCCACGAGTGGTATCTCCACGGAGAAGGAGGTTGAGAGCAGTGACCTCAACCAGAATTCGAAGAGAACGCGAAAGAGCACGGTGGAACGAGTTGAAGGCCAAAAGTTCTCTGGAAAGTGGGGCAGTCCATGGTTGTGCCTTAAGGTGCGTGTTAGAAAACAAATTATTAGAAGGGCTCGTGGCCTACCTTTGTGTTCAAAGGAACCAGGCTGACAACTCTCATGACCAACAACATGCATTTCTTCTCTTCTTCGTCACCAAAGCTCGGGCCACCACTGTATGCCCTTCCGCCCCAGAGGTTCCAATGAAGGACTCCGGCACGGATGAGCTCCAAGAACAAGAAGAGAGGGTCCTGGAATTTATCGTTGGTTCGCGACTGTTTGAGCGCCGCAAACATGGCGCGGGCAAGTGGGGCGTGCGTATGATTGGGAGCAAGGAAGCTGTTTAAAAAAGGAATCAGCAGGGATTCGATGGTTTCACGGGAATACTCACCCTCTAAGATCAAGGAATCTCCATATAACATTGGCAACAACCTCGTCCTTTCGCTCCAAGGTCTTGCTTTTGTTTCGTGTACGAGCCGCACGAGGTTCACTGGAAGTGGCTCCGAGACATAGAGAGAAGTCAATGGTCGAGGACTGAAAAAGAGATCAGTATTTGGAAAAGTAACTGTGAACTAGCTCTGACCATTTGCAAGCGCAGCTCATCCTCGATGATAGCAGTAGGGACCAGCCAGCTGGTAATCCTCTCCACCGCTTGGGTTGTATCCCTTGAACTGTGAGGTATCTGCTTCACCGAGCTTGGTGGTCCTCCTAGAGCGGGAGTACCGGGAACTAGTTAGGCGAACTCAGTCGTGCATGGAAGAAAAGTTGGCCAGTGTACACGTTACCTTGGTTTTGATCAAACCAGAATACGCCAATGACTCGCCGACTTGTCCAGAAAGTGTGGGCGACGCTCGAAATGAGAGCAAGGGTCATCGACCTCGGACCAGTGGCACCTTCCGTGATGACATCCTTGATGAACCTTCGGTAATCTGAAGTCTCTCCGTTGCACAATGGAGGTCGTTCGACCACCGTTCCTGAAAGGATAGATTCCTGCGTAAGTATGGATATTAACGGATAAAGTATTTGGCTTACCGCTGGTGAGCCAGATCAGAGCATGGGGGCTCAGTAAGCCACGGCTAAGGTAGTAATACACCTCGTCGGGTAAACGATGGGTAAAGACTTCATGGAGATCCTGAGGGATGTCTGCAGCAGTCATTGTGGACAATCCACCGCCAGTGCCGGGGGCAGGAGCGGGTACTGCCAAAGGCAGAGGCTGCACACTTCCATCACTGGAGAGAATAAGACTGTACTTGTACATGGCTCTAGTTCTCATAAACTGGTCCACATATGTACCCGTCGCACCAGGAGGGACACCCGTTCCCTTGACGCGAACGTCGTCGTTAAAGGCCATGACACATGCGTGACCGGTTCCATAATGACGAATGAGCTCGATCACCTTTGGGAAAGGGACGACTTCGGGTGTGAGGAGGGGAGGGAAGATGGGCATGTGTTCGGCACCAGAGAGTAAGAGAGTGTCCATGAACAGATCCTCTGAGAGACCGGAATTAGAATTCTTGTTGTGGAGCACACCGGGAAGAACCGGGAGGGCAGCGGCTAACTCTGAGATGAGGTTTCGCTTGGAAATAAAGGTAAAAGTGGGTTGAGGGTTGGCTGAGAATGAGATGGACGTGATAATCTTATCCATAAAGGGGAAAAGTAGAATGTCTAGTGATGAATAGATGGCGTTGACATACGCCTTTTGGTGTCGCATCAAGTAGACAAGCTGGACAAGGGTTCAGTCTTGAGTATGCAAGGGAGCGTGTACGAAGCTACTGACCTGTGCTGTAGCAGTGTATGGGGCGACAAGGAACTCGACGTTCCTGTTTCTGAACATGCGCAAAACGCTTCTCCACAATTCCCAATGGGTCACTCCGCTACGACCTTCGAAGAGAGCTTCGGCCTGTTCGATCTGACCACGCTCATAAAGCTCCCAAGCCTCGCGTCGTTCCCTAATCTCCTCTGCATATTCTCCACCGGCCGCGGCGTTGGCAGCATTTGGACCACTGGGAGTACCGTGGCTGCGACTGGTTTTCTTTGGGAGCAAACCAGGAAAGACAAAGACTGGTTTGATCCTAAGTTTTTCGAGAACGCGCAAGTCATTCTCGACTCGGGCAGCGAGGGAGAGAGGGACGCCTCCTGTGGCAGCAAGCAACGGCTCTTTGGCGCCAGCAGAAGAATCTTGAGTGGGAGGAGGATCGAGAACCTGAGATAAATAAAAGGCAGCGTCGATACCGAGGCGAGTATCGGACAAGGTGCTGAGAGGAAGAGTCTGCAACAAATGTTTGTGCTGATGAAGGTATGCTGCAAGACGGTTTGAACGTGATTAAACGAGTCTTTTCACATTTATAACGCCCTACCTTCCAGAGACTTGATGGTCATCGCGAGTAAGGTCAAAAGAGAACGGCGTCAAGGTTTGTGAGCGACTGCCCCGCCAACGCCCACTCGGTAGCTGCGTTTTAGAATCCATTCTCTACGACTATTGGGGCCGTTGTAAACGCTTTTGGGAGATTAGGATCTGGTGGCATTTCTCGCGCTAGAAAGTTTTGAAAATTTACGCGACAATAAACGCTTCGAATCGGGCCGCGCGTTGAGCCTAATATTAAGTGAGGCTTCTTTCCAGTGGTCGCCCATGCCCGGTTTACGGCTTGGCAAGACCTTTTAAAATGGCAAATCCCCCCATCCCTGGAATGCTACAAACGCAAGCTTGGACCCTCCCACTTTAAGGAAATGGCTTCAATCACTGGTCCTCCTGAAAAGGCACGAGGCTCCTTATCTTGCTGCTCCTCTCTAACGTATCTACAGCCTCACAAGACCATATCCGACTTTGGACCAGGCAATGTCGCCTTTTGGGACGATGGCTACGAGTCAGACAACGAATCCAGATTCACCGTTAGGTCCTTCGTAAAGCCATTTGTCATCAAACAGTGGCTTCATAGGGGTAAATTGTACGCGACGGCACTTTTCAGGGCGCGCCGTCCACTTCTGACACTCGGGTCTTCCAGGTACAGAGAAAGGAGAGAGCGTGTCCCCTCGCGCTTTGAGCTTTTCTTCGACCTCGTGTTCGTGGCCATTGCACACCAGCTGAGCGAAGCTGCAGCGGAACAAGCCAGTGGTGCAGGAGCCGCGCAATTCATATTGGTATGGACCGTCTAGATATCTCGATAGTGCGCGCCTGACCTCTTTGCCCACGCAGACTTTCTTGTATGACTATTCTATTTCAATGCTTGTAGTTTCAGTTGTCTGACAGGCTACTTCCAGCCCAACCTGGTCTCTTTGGAGCGAGTAAGCACCTTTGTTATCTCTTGATCTCGTCTTAATAGCCCTGTATTAGATTTCGAGCATTCGTAAACGCATCCGGAACTGATGATGTACGCTCGTTTATGCATGCAACGACCTGATACCTAACTCAGATTAGATACTTCAACGAGTCGGAGTTTTGTACATGATGGCGCTTTTGATCGGTTCGTTTCTCCCTTTCTAACCTCTTACCCAACTGAACGTTCTTGTAGGGTACACCGCAAACGCCTCAGCAATCTCTGTCTTTTTGCCCGAGAACGTTGAAACCCATAGCTCAACGGGAGGAGAGTCGGTAGTTGAGCACATTGCTCGAGCAGTAAGCTCAGAAGAAATCACTCCAGTTGCTTCCGGAGAGAGAGACCCTGCGCTAGTGACAGCAGTGGTGTTCTATCTCCTCGCTCGAGGTCTTCGCGCTGGATTCCTCCTGTGCGTGTCTACTTCTAAGGATATATACGAACATCTACTCAATATTATTAGGATGTACGCCAAAGCTCTCCCTCAGTTTAGGACGGCTCTCCTCTTTCAGTTGGCACACCAGGTCACCGGACTAGTAATTGTCTTCCCCTTGCTATTTGTCTATTCGAAACCCGTCATTATTGCTCTGGCAAGCCTTGCAATGGCATTGGACATTTTACTCCGGTTCGTCGGATTTGCCGTCGACAGTTTAGTTTCCTTTGCTCACTACCGTCACTCACAGCTATTCTGTTGCTATGTACCGACTGGTTCTCCCTCACAAGCCCATTGTCGAGAAAGAAGAAGAAGTGTCTGATTCTCAGGTCGAGGCAATGGCAGTTGAGCCATGCAAGGGCGATAAGGACCCTGTAAGCATGAAAAATTCTTGGTCCTTCGTGACTACTGCTGACTCTATTGAAAAGCGGAATATGTGCGCCTTCGATAAAGATATGAACATCAGGTCCGAGGGATTCATCCCAGGTTCGTACGCACTTCCTCTGGAATGCCGCCATTTTTGACTGTGCGTTTTCAGCACTGAATATCGAGCACTTTTTGGAACGTACGGCGGCCTTTGTGGTTATCGGTAGGTGGCTATCAGACTCTAGTACTTGCAAACTTACCCTCCCTAGTCCTCGGCGAGATGGTACTCGTTGTCGTATATCGTGCGACGGGAGCAAGAGCTGGATTCCAGAACATTTACGGAAGTGCCATCTGTGGCTTAATACTCGCATTCAATTTGTGCTGGCTATGTTAGTTCTTTAGGCACATTTCATGAACGTCACTAACATCCGACATAGACTTTGACGCAGAATGCAGGTCCGTCCTGACCTTTATTCCATTAGATCTATCCTTAAACACTTTGCAGCTTACGGTTCCTTCATGCCATTCGCCGGCACTGGTTCACTGGGTTGACTTTCACTAACCTTCACTTCCCTCTATGTGCATCCCTGATCCTCGTATCCGCCGCAATGTCGCGTATGACTCAGGACCCCGACAATGTCTCTCAACCCCTGCGTTGGTACTTCGGTGGCGGACTCAGCTGTGCCATGTTCTCGATGGCGGCAATTGGTGCGACTCACCGTGGCCTAGATCCCACAGGGTATGTACTCTCCCTGCGGCATAAACAGACTCTCATGTCCTGCTCTTCTTTCTTGTAGCACCAGGAGGTTGGGAAGAGTGCGTATCACGTTCAATTTGTGACAGAGCTAAACCTAATATACCCCTCAGCGCACCCAGCTTGGATCTCGATTGGCAGCGGCTGTTATCTTTGCTTGCTTACCGCTTTCCAACCTTGCTCCCTTGGAGCTTCTTGGAGTTGCAGCAGGTGTTACTTCCTTTTTGGTGATTTGCGAAACTTATGGCAAACTTCACCGTGGAGAACCTCTTGCCAAAATGAATGCATCTGAAGAAGCCGCGGCAGAAGCAGCTCGTAACCAACATACCGACGATGTGATGGAGAAAGGAGATGATGGGGAGACGAAAGGCTCGGCTCGCAAAGAGGATTAGGGGATTGGTTTCACATTTTCGTTCGTCTACTGGAAATCTGAATAGATTGGAAGGTCTCCTCTCTGTACATGGAGAAATAAAAACATTATATGCAAGTGGCCTTCTGATAGACAAGAAATAATTGCTCGAGTTTGCAAGAGAAGATGAGAATGGCTATGATGCAGGTGTATGTGGGTTCGGGGGGGTCAATAGTTACTGATCCAAAAAGGGAGTGGCATTGCAACATAGCAATAGGATGGCTGGATCATGATAGAATAGATAGCAATGTGAGGGCTCATCGTTGAGCCAGGCGGTCCTTTTTCCATTGCGCTTCTCGCTTGGACCGTTGCTTGCGAAGGTCATCGTCTTTGATTTTGACGGTGAAAGTGTGGTTTATGAAGGACTCCGGATCTTGCGGAATGGCGGAGAATGGTGGGCGACCAAGCAATTCGATTATGGCCCCGCGTCCAGCTTGCGCTAAATTGATATTCATAATAGGGCGTTTGCAAAGCATAATGAGGGCTAGTGCCACTCGGAATAGGTATATAGGACCTGTAGGGTGTGGGTTTGAATTCTCAACGGTAAAATAGCTCGTACCTTCATAGAGTAGCATGTCCCAAACACGGTATAAATGGTCGGGTGGAAGAACTCCAGCAAACAAGCAGGAGAACCTATTTCAAAGAGAATTAGCTGAATCTCTGAGCAGAAGACGCCCTGGACGTACCATGACCCACATATATCAACGGCCCGTAAGCCGGCGTCATTCTGTAATAAAGTTAGACGATGGTATCATGCGAATACAAGATCACTCACAAATAATACCTGAGCCAATTCGGGCTCTGCTGATTCTACGAGTGTTTGAAAGAGCGACGCGTCAATCTCGAATTGACCTGTGTTTGTTGCATGATAATATCCACGGAGATGAGAGTCCATAACTGCCACAAAGATCCAAAATGCATCTTCGTCTGGAGCTTGTAAAAGAAGGTGACCCGCAATACGGGTGAGGCCTGCAAACACATCCAAGTTAGAATCGAGTCAAGTACAAGAGTTTAGCTCACATACCGTTGCGATAACGGATATCCGGAACCATTGCCGTGTAGGCCAAAAGCAAATTGGCGAGCGAACCGCGAGGATCCTGCAGATGAGGAATATCAGGGAAACACCTCTCAATGTCTTGTTCGACAATCGGGATAAGCTGCTGAGGGGCTTTCTTGATCAACTGTTCGAACAGTCCCTCCATCCTACGAGCTTTACTATCGGTGATATGACCCCATACACGGCCCCTGACACTAGAAGGAACACCTTCCAACAAGAGCTTCTTGATCTTCTTGGACTTGCGCGCCTCCTTGGAAGGGACAGTAGAGATCAGAGTCATCCACCTTTGTTCACGGAGACGATGGGCCTCGACGGACGCCATTTGGATGGCGCTGGCGTTGCGGAAGTTTCCTAGGGCATCGGCAGCTGAAGGTGGTAGGCCGTTTGGTGAGCGCACGTAGGAAGTTGCAGGGGATGAGCCTGGGCTTTCCGCCCTCCAATTCGGGCCTTGACCGTCTCGTCCACTGAGAACAGAGCCTGTTTCACCAGGAGAACCGATTTGTGATCCGTCCTCGCTAACACGCAAGCCAGACGTCTTGATTACCGGCTTGACAAGCTCAAACTCCATGTCCTTTACTTGCACGCGCTCTTCTTCGTCGTTTCCAAACCCCGTATTCACAGTGGGAAGGCCTGAGAAAGGAGCGTCGTTGCCCTCTCGCGAGGGGCGTGAATTGGAACCTTTGGACCGCAAGGCAGAGATGGAAAGCTTCGACCTCAATGATACACTGCGAACCATAGGGGATGACGACGAACTGGAGGCGCCACCTGCTGGGATTAAGGACGGAGTAGTGAGTTCTGAACGATCAGACTCGTCAAATGATGTCTGCTGGCCCGCATTGGAGCGCCTGGGTGGAGAAAGTTTCCTCGGCGACTGCTCCCTCCTTTCTGCTGAAATTCTGGGAGGTGGTTGTTCCGACGGGGATTGACCCCGTTCATTCTGGCCGCCATTACGAAGACCCCCGCTAGATGACACTTGTCGCAATCCTCTCTTCTTTAACGAGCCAGGACCGCCTCTTGACTCGTCTAGATTAGGTCCACCATTCTGCTGTAAAGGGTGGTTAATGGGCAGGCTAATCGAGTTGCTGGGGTTGTTGATGGCAGGTAGAGAGAGCGGCGATGGAACGTGGGCAGGACGTTGGCCGCGGGAAGGCCCCCGGGAAGGCGAATGTGATCGGGAGTTTCCTGGCACAGAGGATAAAGTGGACGAGCGCCCATGTGCTGAAACAGGGGAGGTTCCACGTAAGGAGCTTCTGTAATCTGACATATTAGGTCCTTGAGATGGTTTACTACCTTCTTCCCGGCTATTGAAAAGGAAAAGGGTTTAGCGCTCAATAGAGTCGTAGCGAACTGAGAACTTGCCTCGTTACTGCTGGGATCAAGACCTCCGCATCGTTCATCGAAAAGCCACTGAAGCTTCTTGACCTGGGCCTGGGACGACCATTTGAAGGGAAGAAGTTGGCCCTGGGAATTGGCTGGACCAGCGCAGGGCTAGTCTTTCCATCGCTTGCAGAAGATGGGAATCCGAGGCCAACCGGACTTGGAGGAGCCTTGGGAGTCGGAGAGCGCCTCGGTAGGCCCAATTCGGAATCATTCATGACCCTTGGACCCGGCGTTTGGTTCTCCAATGAAAAGGCTATTGGAACCGGACCGGGAGAACTAAGAAGATCCGCTTGTGTTGTCCCGTAAACAGTGGTTTGTTTGACTTTGCGAGCCCTTTCGGCGGCCATGGCCAACATGCTGAGTAGAGACACGGCGGTAGGAATCGAAATGGTCACAGGAGACCTCTGCTGAGGCTGCTCTTCTGGTGAAATATTCGAGTTGAACTGAGACTCTGGCCGCGAGGCCATATGTATCGCCGCAGTCCGTGGGGCTATATGACCCTTGTTGTCCATTAACGGTTTCGGAGCTCCGGGATGTGGCAAGAAAAGGGAGTTCGTCGAGCCGGCTGTCGATGACGGTGACAATGGTCCGGGAGACATGACATTTTCTTCCTCTGCTTCAACAGACGACACATCATCCAGTTCAGATTCATCTCCATTATAGTCGTTGCTCGTAGAAGGAGCAACCTTCTCCAAAGAGTCTGTCCGCAAGGTCAAAGTCTCGTTGGAAGGCTTTGGGGTCAGATCCTGTGATGCAGGTGGTCTAAGCGAACTCGGAGGGTCGAGTTGTTCCTCATCATCCGTGGAACCTTGACGCTCAAAGCCGGCTCTGGTTGGTGTGGCATCATGGGTGTGATTCCCATACGGGACTGGAGTGGTAGGGCTAGGTGTAGCCTCCCTAGAACTATTTTTGATAATGTTCAACGGGGCTGGCACCATGAGGTTTGTACCATCATAAGACGGAGCCGAACCCCCAGACCTGCTCGATGTCTGGCTGTCGAGGGATGGTCTACCGTCTTCCGGCAGTGGAGGCGCCTCTGAAAATATGCGTGTAACGGAAGGAGCGACCGAGCTCCTGGACTGCTTTGACGTTTTCGAGCCGAGTGAATATCGCGAGTACCGATAATCCTCTAATAAATCATCGTCGTCCCACTGAAACCCAGCATCCCCTGCATCGTATTCCGACACGGCAGAATATTTCCGTCCAGGGGCTGCGAGCGCGGGTCCATTAGAAGCCGCCGAGACGCGCGTATCACTTTCCCCTGCTCCTGCTCGCAAGCTAAGCGGTTCCGTAACTAGAGGCTGTGTTTGTGTGGGTGGCTTGGGGAAAGATGACTCGATATCCGTTTCAGACTCGCTCCAGTTCTTGGAGTCTCGGTCGCCATTGGCTAAGCCCTGGAGTAATGAGAGGCCGATACCAAAGCCACCATCAGAGACGGTCGAGGTACGCTGGATATGGCTATCCTCCGAGGCGAGATTTCCCTCTTTGGTGTATTCGGAAGCAGGCGAGTACGGTTCCTCGCCCGAGGCTCCATCCTCGACAGAGCGGTCCCGGGGCGTCATCATCCTCGTCATCATTTGCTGCTGCTGCTGCGTGTGAATCGTTTCCTCTTCTCGTACGTGTACCTCGGGACGGACCGCCCTGTTTGTACCCGTACCCATATTTTCGGACGTGTCCAGGGAAAATGGGCCGGAGCCCGGACGTGTGACAGGGGACGATCGTCTATCTATCATACCCACTCCCATCGTCGTTGCAGCCGTCTTCGTGATCGCAGTCGGCGCCCTGTCCTGATTTCGCGAAGGCGCCTGCGTAGTATCCTCGGCGGCCGAGCCTTCTTTTCCCCTGGCGGCTTCACGAGAAAACATTGGTCCATCGTGGTATGACTGATTTGGCCGCTGCGTATCGGTAGTAGTGGTAGAAGTGGTAGTGAGTGGGCCTGACATCTCGTCGAAGACCTCGACGGCCAGTGGTTGCTGCCCGCCTACCTGGTGGTAGCTGTCCTCGGAAGGACGCGCGGGTGTTTCGATTGATGGAGAATCCGAGCCTGGTGATTTGTCGGCTGAGCTTGGGCGTGTGTGTGGCCTGCTAGAGGACGAATACCCATGATGGTGAGTATGATGATGCTCATACGAAGTCGTCCCGTATCCGCCGTGGCTTTGTTCAGAAGGACCCTGCTCGGGCGTGTTGATGTCGATTTCGGAATCGTTTTTGTCGAGATGAAAAGGTGAAGAAGGTGGGTCTGAAGGAGTGGGACTAGAAACGATGGGACGTCCAGACAGAGCGGGACTAGTGGTAGTAGGAGTCGTAGCAGGATTTGCGTTAGCCGTCACCGAGCCTGGTCGTCGAGCAAAGACTGGTTTCTTGAGCTTTCCATGAAATTTGACGTGTGCGCCTGAAAACTTGCCAACGACGCCTTCGCAATAGCCCTGACGCAAGGCAAACAAGGCTAAGTACCCGAAGGGCGGTTCTCCCCCCAAAAAACGAATTCGTCACTCACAAGATAAGTACCGTCTGAGACGGAAACTTGCATTAAAACGACAATCTCGTCGTCCTGTAAATTGTGTAAAGAAAAAAAACAACCGCCCGAGGTATCAGCATCAGAGTTATGGAGGGCCCGACAACGGGACAAGTACCTTGAGAAACATGAGATCTTCTGGGTTTTGTGCTACGCAATCGCGAGAAGCGGTACATCTGCCAATGCCTCCTTTGACGGCGAACCTGCTCCATCGAGCAAGTTCAGAGGCGTCCATAATTGCGGAGAGATCAGCGTTACTACCACGTCAGGTTTGTAATTATATGTTGGAGGAGGGAGTAGTTAAGAAGGCTGTGGACGCTCCAGATGGGATTCCACGCAAATAAAGACACTCCGGTTTCGCGGCCACTGTCGTACTCTGGCTGAGTGAATGTGATCTACTTCCGGGCCGTGTGGATGCAAAGCAAAGCCGGTCAGAAGTTTGCGATCACAGTCTTGTCGTCGTCGTTGTTGTCGTCGACGGCGGGTAGCGCTAGAGGCTAAGTAAAGGTAGGGAGTAAGGGGGATGCTAAGGTCGGTCTTGTGTGGTTCAGTAGCCGAAGCAAGCTTACACCCGAGACGCTCGCTTCGAAATGAAAAAGAATAAAATATTGCGAAATTTTTGTATTCGTCAGGTCTGTTTCCGGACTAATTACAGCTAGCATATGCAAGGACGGCACCCTAAGAGTAATTATGCCCAGACCTCCGTCGGAATGACGCTGTGGCGTCCGTTCAAGGGGTCCCATCAAATATTCCCAAATGCCCTTTCTCTTTGAGATAGACGATTCTTGTTTCAGATCCATCCTACCCCCCCCCAGGCAGGGAAGGAAAATACCCATGTCTCCCACGGTTGGTTTAGTGTAACAAGACCGGTAACAAAGCTGGTTAGGTAAATAGGCGTCGCTTACGACTCCTTTTGCCATTGGATCGTCGTCCTGGTTGCGGCCCTGAGCTCCCCAGCCCAAGCGCCCAAAGCTAGAAGGCGAGAGCCAGCGCATGCCAACGCATGGGTGAACGTATCGGCTACAAAGCAACGCAGTGGGAAAGTAACCCAAGTCTGTCAAACATTATTAGTGAACATAGCAATGAGCATATGAAATCACGCGCCACAAGCCGTGCCCCATGCGCCCATGACAGCTGGATGATGGCCCTCTAATCCTCTGAAGGCGGGGAAGAACGCATGGACACAGTCCGCCTCGCTTGCCTCGCTCGTTCATCCGCTTTGACCCGACCAGAGTATCCACCCAGGCTAACCTCACGCAATACACGATCTCGCGCCCGCTCCTCTTCACTCATCTTCACAAGGACATGCGCAGGCGGACCTTGTGCTTTTTGGCGCAGAACACGCTTTGTGACTTCTCCCCGTCGTTCCCGTTCACGCTCGCGGGTCTTGTTGGCAATCTTGTAGGTACGTGCCCTCTTGATCCTGTCGATCATTTCAGGACTAAACACACTCGTCGCACGTTCCTTGTCGAGCTCAAACGACGCGCGGATAGTGTCCAATACGGATTTTGTCCCGATTCCTATTGAGCATCAGACGTCAGTCAGTTCTCGAGCGGGTGGGTGGGTGTGATACCCCACAAATACAAAACAAATGCGGCTGGCGCCGAGCATACCGTATTCTTGGATAAGCCCCACTTCTTCGTCCTCCGTGCCCTGGTGCTGTTGTTGCCGGAGGACGGATTGAAAGGTCCCTTCGGCACGGAGATCATCCAGCCATTCGCGCAATTTCGTTTGCCGTTCCAACCGTCGGATTTTGGACTTGATCCGTTTGCGTATCATCATCGTGATGTGGATCGGTTGTCGGTGGAGTCGCGGCATTGGCCTGTTGTTCACTGTCGGACGCAGGTATCCACCGGACAAAATGGGTCTATTCCTTATGCGTTCTAGCCAGTCCTGATGGTGCGACTCAGGGTTAGGCTAAACACAAATATCGTGCCTCGGACGTACCAGTTCCTGTTTGTATAAGACTTCCATTTCGAGTCGTTCTTTGCGTGCGGCTAGAATGCCTTCATACTTGGCTAGGACCTTCTGTTTTTGCTTGTCCTTAGGAGCCAACTGCAATGTGTCCAAAAGCTAGACAAAAGTCAGAGAGACGCGAGTAATGGACAGTAAAACCTACCTTGTGCCAGAATATCAACTGTGTACGACATCCTTGCGGACTAGTAATATATCTCTGTTCTCGAAACCCTCGTCGAATCCACCATAAAATCTGCAAAAAGTTACCTTAGTCACACGGTAGGCCAACATAAGACAAGAACAAACCGATCCTCCATGCAATCTACTGTCCCACTGATTGGCAGGAATGTCGTACACTCGTTCGTATCGCGAAGTGACGCGAGGAAGACAATGTAAAAGACCGCGATACAAGCTCCAACGCGTAGGAATACGATGAGCCGGGAGTTTGAAAAACGGCACGCGAGGTCTGACGCGTCGTAAAGCCGAAAAAGCGGCGGCAAGGCTTTGGCGGTCGAGAGTGGTGGAAGTCAAGTTGGCCATGCCTAAATCTCAAATACGATACTAACGCAAAAACTGCTCAAAGAAAATCTGTTTGTATTTCGATTTATGACGGATGTATATGAGGCATTAAGGGTGTTGCTATTGCCGCTGGTGGTGAGAGGGGCAAAAGGAAAGGCGGAGACGATTGATCACTGTTGGGAAAAGCATTGTCGAGAGCTCTGATTCAATTACAGGAATCACTAAGAAGCAGAATCCTGGTGTCTCGAGATTCCATATCACAATAGTCGGAGCCAGCCCAGCCCTTGCGCCGTGAGCCACCTTTGACCCAAAGCCACCAACTTCGGCTGGGCGATAGTTCAGTCCACCCACGTCATAAAACGCGTCTCAACCTGGTTACCAGTCTTAAGCTTCTTTCGTTAAATCCTACCACTCGAGCGTTGGCACTTCTTGGCCAGGAATTCGATCTCAAATCCGCCCATCATGAGTGCCATGGAGAATGATCGGTTCGTTTTATCCCCTTTCGCTAATACCATTCAACTTACAATTGGATAGTATCCTTTACCTTGAAGGTGTGCCCGGTTTACTCACTGGTATATGGTTCAACCATAAAATGTCAGAAATACACGTTGAGAATGATACAACAAAACAACTCGGAGTCACGCTACAGGTTGACAGCCATGATATTAGGATGGAACGCGACAAACAATCGTTAATCTGGAAACTCCTTCATAATCAGTGAGGCATTGTACCGAAGGCATCTCAATCAGTATCTCATGCTCTGTATTTCTAGTAATCTTACGAGTGCATCAAAAATTGCGGTCATTATCAAAGCAAAGAGGAGGATCATTGATGGGAGTTCTTTCAGAACGCGACAGGCTCGTGTCGATGTCAGCGGTCTGGAGATGATAGAAGCATTCTGGGAGTCGAGAACACCGGCCATAGGCATGTCAAATTCAATGGTTCCGACCGAATCTGATAAGTTGGGTAGCCACAACTTTCGACAATTTGCCGGCCACTGTCAATTTCAAACTTCGTCCCTCACCAACGGTACGCGTCTCATATCAATGTCTACTAAATAGTACTTACATATAAATTTAGCTGGAGATCGCCTATGAATACATAATCAAAGCTCAAGAAATTCTGACGACGTACAGGCCTTTGATGCAAGGCCCAACAGAACAAGGAACCAACAAACCTATCAAATATGGCGTTACTCTGGCTGAGGTAAGCCATTTCTGTATATATCACCCCTGAATCTAACGGGCAAGTAGGTGAATCCAATGGTGAAAACGGCTTTTAGTCTTGTGAAAGTTACATTCGACGTAGGTTTTTGCCTTTTTCTGTGAGTATTTGTAGTGAACCCTTCCTATCAAACAGATGTCAAAGGAGCAAAATAAATATGATGAATCGGTGTACGATCTTGCTACGAGCATTGAAAGAATCCTCCCATTCGCCGATCGTATCTTGGAGGATGAGTTATGTGATGAAGCGGAAAAAGTGGAGCCAGTCATCAAAACGTTGTGTAGCCTGGTTATGGAGACGGCGACATTCATTTGTGACCATGTCAAGAAAAGCATCATCGGTAGGTCACCTTCTCTAGCTATTATTCAATAACTTGATCAACCTTTAGACGGCCTATTGGAATCTCCAACGCTGTTGAAAGATAGAGAGACGATCAGGGATCTCTGGATACGATTCAAAAAGCTGGAAGAGGATCTCGACGGCTCAGTATCTGCAATAGCTTTAAATTTAAGAGCTATCAACAATATTGGTGAACTTCAATGTTTGTTTGTCGTATTAAATGTCACTGACCCGGCTTTCCCAGAGAAAAACCTCATCAAAGAACGACTGGAACCCATTGACAGTGCAAGCTACCAAGACCACCTTGGATGTATGGAGGGAACGCGGGCGCAGGTTATAAACGACATCGTCTTATGGGCGACCAAACCGTCCAGCCAAGTGTTACTTCCCAATAATTCCGACTTCGATGGCATGCTGTGGGTATACGGCATGCCTGGAATTGGCAAGTCGGCGATTGCCCACTCGGTTTGTCATCGACTTCGAGAGAGCAAGCAGCTTGGAGGGGATTTCTTTTGCAGACGTGACGACCCAGCTCGCTCGGAGACGCGATTGGTGCCTCCAACGCTGATGTACGGACTTGCTGGAGTCTTTGGGCCGTACAGAAAACAAATGGCGCAAGCACTGCGTAACGACCCACAACTGACGCCGCAATCAGCAAGTGGGGAGCTTTTCTTGCATGTCTTACAATCGCTCGAAGTATACCCACTACTGCCATTGGTGCTAGTGGTCGATGCACTCGATGAGTGTGGCGAGCCAGTTACGCGCAGGCGGCTCCTAGATCACCTATTAAAGGCGTGCCGACAGCAAAAATGGCTCAAAACCATCGTAATCAGCCGACCAGAGCACGACATCCAATCGTTTTTCGATGTAAACGGTGTGATCAGTCGAGACCTTGGCCAGGCTGATCACAGCCGTGCGGACATTCAGCATTTTACCAAGGTTCGCATGAAAATGGTGGCAGAAAAACGACGTGTCAGCCAGCATCCCGAACCGTGGGTAGGCGAACGACAACTTGGCCATATTGTGAATCGTTCTGGGGGTCTCTTCTTATTTGTGGAGACCCTGAGCCAATACTTGATGAAATACCCAAACCCAAAGCCACATCTGGACCGATTGCTCGGAGGACCATCAGAAGAAGCCAGCATTGAGCTCCATAAGCTGTATTTGGCAGCGATAGAATCACGAGTGGATTCAGAAGAGGCAGAATCCCGATTAGTTGCGCGAGCAGTCATCGGGGTAGCGCCACACCGTGCGCTTTGCGACCAAGCCATTGCGGCATTCACTGGCTTAGAGCTTGGGATCGTGAGTTCGTGGGTAGACGACCTCAGCTTGCTTCTGTATCGTGACTCCACGTTACAAGGAGGGATTCGGGCTCGATACATATCGATCCTCGAATACTTCACAGGATCGTTCTGCCCACTAGACTTCCGAGTGGATCTGATACCGAGCTTGGAACTTACTGTCTCCAAACAATGATCACGAAATTACGATTCAATATGTGCAAATTGGAGACATCATATCGGGCGAATTCCGAGATAGAGGATCTAGACAAACGGGTACAAAAAAATATCCCAGACATTCTTCAATATAGTTGCCTATATTGGTCCAATCATCTATGCTCGAGTTTCAATCCGGAGAGCATGGAGAGCAAAGAGATTTGCGAATACCTGGATATGTTTTTGAGAGGAGAGCGCGTGTTATACTGGCTAGAAGTTTTGAGCGTTATGGGTAAAGTGCCTGCAGCGATTGGAGCATTACGAAAGATTATAACATATCGTAGAGTGAGTCTATTCTCTGATTTAAATGATAAGTACTCTAATATTGGTTCTCTGAACAGAAGTTCGAAGAGGAAACGGTAGCTTTGGTGGAAGATGCTTTGCGCTTCGTGCTCGCTTTTTCAACTCCAATTTCGACCAGCGCTCCTCATATCTATCTATCAGCACTCCCTTTTGCACCGTCGGAATCGGGTCTGTGGAGGATGGCATGCAAGTCATTTCCAAAGGTCATGAGAGTGAGTGAGGGCCGGATGACGAAGTGGGCCAAGGCTGCAACTGTTTGGAAAGGACATACCAGTCGCATCAATTCCATCGCATATTCTCCAGATGGTCTTAATATTGTCTCCGGCTCTTCTGATAAGACGGTTCGAATATGGGATGCAGCAACGGGAATGCAAATTGGGGAGCCATTAAGAGGACATACGAGTACCGTTGCCAGTGTTGCATACTCTCCGGATGGTCGAAGCATTGCGTCTGGCTCTTTGGATCATACAATTCGAATATGGGACGCAGCGACAGGAGAGCCTATTAATGATCCATTAAAGGGACACACCGGGGGTGTTGAAAGTGTCGCATACTCTCCGGATGGTCGAAAGATTGTATCTGGCTCTGAAGACAGAACAATTCGAATATGGGATGCGGCGACTGGAACGCCTACTGGCGAACCGCTAACGGGACATCTCCAATTCGTCGTAAGCGTTGCATACTCTCCCGATGGTCTCAATATTGTTTCAGGAGGTGAAGAAATCCGAATATGGGACGCAGAAACAGGAGAATCGGCTGCTGAGCCATTAGTGGGACACATAAAAGGCGTTACTAGTGTCGCATACTCTCTTGATGGGCGAAACATTGTCTCCAGCTCTTGGGACAGTACGATTCGAATATGGGATGCAACGACAAGAATTCCAGTTGGTGAGCCACTAAAGGGACACACCAAGGGTATTGCCAGTTTTGCATACTCTCCTGATGGCCGAAACATTGTCTCTGGCTCTTACGATCAAACAATTCGAATATGGGATGCAGAAACAGGAGAGCCAATTGGTGACCCATTAAAAGGACATAAAAACGCCGTTAGGACCGTCGCATACTCTCCCGATAGTCAAAGCATTGTCTCTGGCTCTTATGACAATACGATTCGAACATGGGATGCAGCTGCGGGGAAATCGTTTGCTGAAACATTCACCGGACATGCAAATATGATCACAAGCATCGCGTACTCTCCAGATGGTCTCAATATTGCTTCAGGATCTTGGGATGCAACGATCCAAATATGGGATCCGGAGACAGGAGTTCCGGTCAGGGAGCCACTGAGGGGAGGCAGCAAGGTTGAAGGTGTCGCATACTCCCCAAATGGTCGTAAAATTGCATCCAGCCACGCGGACAACGTAATCCGCATCTGGGATGTAGCGACAGGAGCACCTATAGGCGAGCCATTGAAAGGCCATCTTGATCATATCACAGGCATTGTATATTCCCCAAACAATCGATATATCGTCTCTTGCTCCTATGACAGGACGATTCGAATATGGGATGCAGCAACGGGGATGCCTGTAGGTGAACCACTAAAAGGACATACTCACATGGTTACGAGTGTTGCGTGCTCCCCAAGTAATCAAAAAATCGTCTCAGGCACTTTTCAGGGTACGACTCAAATATGGAATCTAGCAACAGGAGTTCCGCTCAACGAGCCACTGAAAGGACACGATACCAGGGTCGAGAGCGTTGCATACTCTCCAGATGGTCGGAGCTTTGTCTCTGGCTCTTATGATAATACGATTCGAATATGGGATGCAGAGACGGGGATGCC